>JAFIRS010003066.1:0-158668 GCA_018342105.1 Gonioctena quinquepunctata | reverse complement strand
GGATGGAATGATATACAAAGTAATAAATAAAACTAACCAGAAATGTACACAATTTATATTACAAATAAATAGCAAAAGTAGATAATCATATTATTTAACTGGTGGCTAGTAGTATGGTGGGTAAGTAAGTATCTTGGAAGTAATCAAGAAACAAGTAGGTAGTGATCAGTATATCTTTTTAGCTATACAAATTGAAATAAAACTTTTAATATAATTAAATCGATGAAATATGGAACTGAAAGTGTGGCTCAAAATAGTCCTTTGTCTTTGTATCTGTTTCTAACTAATGGGTAATTCATTTTGAGTCGGCGCCAAAACAACAATCAACGAAATATCATTAAATTACTTCAAAAATTATCAGAATGTCACCGCGAAACTCGATGCCACTCATTTTACGCCTTACCTAATTCATTTGTTTGTTTGTTTGGCGCCGACTCAATATTAGTTACCACATTAGTTTAGGAGCTTAGTTACTGAGACTAAAAAGGTCTATTCTATTTTAACTTCAAATCTGTATTTCTTCGGTTTAATTTTTGTTAAAAGTACGGTAATATCATCATCTTTTTGTACTAAGTGTAGCTCTCAGCATGGAGTAATTTTGACCTGCAAATGTAGTGCCTTCAACTTGTAGATGAATCTGGTGCATGCAATCAATCATGATATTTTAAGATCGAAGATCAGTTCTTTTTCCTTGACAATAATTCAGGAACCGTTTTGTGGGTGTTGTATTCCATATTTTGCCTTGGATTTACTTTTGCAAATAAATTTGAGATGACATTTCAGCAGTATTTCATTAACTCTTGGGTGGTGTCCTGCACACTGGACATAATCATCACTGTCCATTTTAATATTTTAAATATTTCAAGCGATGAGTAGGTATCAAACCAAAATAAGTGTAGTCAATCTCGACTTTCGTCAAATAATAAACAAGCAGTGATTGTCAAGGAAACGATTTTACAGGGTAATAAGATGGTAATCAAAAATTGTTATGTATTTAAAAAGTTATCTACAGATTTGTACATTATTTCCGGCCCAAACTCTTCAACCTACTACCATCTGAGTCCAGGGATATCAAGCAAATATTAAATAAAATACAAAATAGCCATAAAATCATTTGTACGGCACAATCAACTACAATTGAAAATGTATATTGGAATATACACTTTTCAACTTCCATACCCAAAAATCACCAAATGGACGCTAATTGACATAAAAACTTCTAAATATGGGATACCTGACACAACACAAGGTGAAAGGTTTCCATACAAGGGAGTGAGATGGCTCTGTACTATAGTGAAATTGTAATAACTAAATTGAAATTGTAATTAACACCTGGAAATAATATTTTCATGAATTGTGAACTTGCATGTTACTAACTTTGAATTGAATTGAATAAATTTATAAAAATCTTTAATTTATGATAATGTTGATTGCGATTTCAAAAAAGAATAGTATATGTACCCCCTTAGTAAAAGCACTTTTCCCAGACATCAATGTTTTTTGGGCCTTCCGGCCAACAATTTAATTGTCCCCTGGGATTGTATTGCTTTTACTATAGAAGATCCGTTTATGCACGATGTTTTATTTTATTTTTTTTATCAAGAAACAATTGTTTTACGGAAACAATAGACTTAAGAAACCTTTGCAATAAATTTTTTTCAACATTTATTTTTACATTGAAAAATTTTTGTTATGTTAAAAAGTTCTTGTAAAAAAATGAAATAGGGTGGCCTTTCAAAAAGATCACAACAGAATTGGAAATATATTCATGGGTAGCCCTTTTATTGGTAAAAACGACCAAAAAATGCGATTTCTTTTACACCCCCAAAGAATTTCAAGAAAACTAATTTTTTATAATTTTTGGGAAGAGTGTAACTTTTAAGGAAAGGCCTGAAAGCTTTTGTGTTTATAAAAAGACCCCTTTAAAACTTCTGCCCCTTTTGCAAAAACCGGGGTTTTGAATAGAAGAATCGAATTTAAACGGTTTTCTTCACATAAAGGATTCAATATAAAATTGTACCAGAGAAAGGTAGATCTCAGGTAAAAACAACTACTTTCCTGGTAAATACCACGCAGAACGTTGAATGATATTCACCTGAAAATCATGCATACTTCCATATAATATCAATGGACATTGAATGCAAATGTTTTCTTTCTGATAAGCTCGATTATGTTTAATTTATGTCGTGTTCACCTAACAATCGCATACCGGTTTCAGGCTTCTTGGCCCTCATCAGTACAGTAGTCAACCAGCCAAAGGTCCAAAGAACTCTGGCTGAAGTGAGACACAACGTAAACAAACCATCATCGATCTTGTAACACCTATAGGTACGCCGGAAAGATAAACTTTACTGGCGGAACCTAGTGACAGAAAGAAACACTGAAAATCTCCCACCCGATAGGTTTCTAAATAAAAGATTCCTTCTCAGTAGGAGTGGCAAGCCCGTCTAGTCATATAGTGAGAGATAAGTGCCATGTGAAGTGGAAATGAATAGAAAAATCTAATTTAAACGGTTTTCTTCACATAAAGGATTCAATATAAAATTGAACCAGAGAAAGGTAGATCTCAGGTAAAAACAACTACTTTCCTGGCAAATACCACGCAGAACGTTGAATGATATTCACCTGAAAATCCATGCATACTTCCATATAATATCAATGGACATTGAATGCAAATGTTTCTTTCTTTGATAAGCTCGATTATGTTTAATTTATGTCGTGTTCACCTAACAATCCGCATACCGGTTTCAGGCTTGGCCCTCATCAGTACGGAGTAGTCAACCAGCCAAAGGTCCAAAGAACTCTGGCTGAAGTGAGACACAACGTAAAACAAACCATCATCGATCTTGTACCCCCTATAGGTACGCCGGAAAAGATAAACTTTACCTGGCGGTACCTAGTGACAGAAAGAAATAACTCCGAAAATCTCCCACCTCGATAGGTTTCTACATAAAGACCTTCTCAGTAGGAGGGTAAGGAGGGCCAAGAAGCCTGAAACCGGTATGCGGATTGTTAGGTGAACACGACATAAATTAAAACATAATCGAGCTTATCAGAAAGAAACATTTGCATTCAATGTCCATTGATATTATATGGATATGCATGATTTCAGTGAATATCATTTAACGTTCTGCGTGGTATGCAGGAAAGTAGTTGTTTTTACCTGAATCTACCTTCTCTGTCAACTATATTGAATCCTTTTATGTGTAAGAAAACTTTAAATTGATTTTTCTATTCATTCCACTCACATGGCACTTATCTCCCTGTTTAAATGTTCATTACCTGGCAAATGTCCAGTATTAATTAGAGCCTAGGTTAGGTTAGGCGGACAAAGTTTGCAAAATCTGGATAGATTTGACAAAAAATATTGTAATTCTAATTGATTCAGTATGTACCCCGGTAATTCATGGAAATGATGTGAATGCAAAGTTATTTCTTGTTTTTTTGGGTGTTCATTCTTTATTGTCCTGGTATTGAATAATATTTGCATACCTCCGCTGTGGTTTCTTATCTCCAGATAAAACACACGAGCAATAAATTTCTCATAAAAGAATCAACTCCTCCGTGTATCCAATACAGAACAAATAAACATCCTAATGTCGAACATGTTATCTAGATATTTCGTGAGATGGAAGATAAGATAGACCGTTCTTTCAGCTATTTACAGCATTTTTAAACCCTTTGTAAGCGGACCAGCAAACAACTATCGGAAACTGCTACAAGCACCCCTAATATGTTTATTATTTTAATAGGGATTCCATGCCGTCTCGTTATCGTGTTTTTTGCTTATTTACGAAAAAGTTGAATTATGTTTATTGTAGATTCACGTAGCTTATGAGCCCGTAACCTGAGTTATGGGTGTGGAATACCAAATCAGGATAGGCCGAGGACGGTTGAAATATGGAGGCGCGACAGTGTGTTTTGGAATTTACTTGTTCGTTAATTTAGTTGTTCTGGGCTACAGGACGCGTGATTAATTTAGCTGGTGTTTTGCACCGGAAAGGGCGAAATGGAATGCAAACAGTCTCATCACGATGCATGTCTATCCGATTACCTGTCCCCTAATGAGTTAAAATTTTTGCTAGTTATAAACTATCCAAACTTCAATTGTAAAAATATCTTAGTGGAATAGTGACCGTTGATATGGATCGGAACTGATGAAGGAGAAAACAAAATTTTAAATTGTCGACGTTTCGAAATTTTATTGTTCCATCTTCAGGACTCCGGAATATAAAAAACACACATGTTCGGAAACATGATGGAAAAATCGAGAAGAAAAATGCATGAATGAAAGATCGGACATCAATTACCTTAATACTTCATATTTCGACCTGATAAGAGAGATGATAAATTATAAATCGGCGTCTGGAGCAGGTGGTTCATTTTTACAATCTTTCATTTAACTTGCTTCGTTTCGGTTCAAAATTTGTAATCCATTTTTGGAGCACTTGCCGATATCCAATTGAGCTGAAAATCCGGTGACAATGCATTATGAAATTTTTGTTGGAGAAAAAGACAAAATGGCGGCTCCAAAATGGCGAACGAGTTTTGCGATAGTGGTCCAAATCGATTCAAAATTGGTATGAGAGGGTTTTCGGGGTGGGAGATTACGATTTATGTCAAAATTTATAAATTCAAGATGGCGGCTCCAAAATGGCGAAGGAATTTTTGTGATTATGGTCCGACTCTATTCAATATTTTTATGTGGGGGTTTTCGGAGTCGGAGATTATGAATTCCTGACAAAAATATCCTATGTCGCACATCCAAAGCAATTATTTTCAACTTTTTCAGTGCCTTTGAATAAAAGCTTGTTTTCAAAAAGGTTTTTTATTAATTATTTTAAAACTGTTTATTCTTGTTTTTCCGTCCATTTGTTGAAAGGGAAAAAGGGAGAAAGCTGTAGATATAAAAACACGAGTAACGATTGCCCAACAGTTTAGTTTGTTCATCTTATGTGTATGATGTCGTATTTCATAAACTTCAATTGCCATTTCGAGCAATCTTTATTCCTTGTTTCGTATTCTTTTTACACTCGAGAGTCCCGAAGTTAAAGAATAAAATTTCAGATCGACGATAAAATTTTTTGCCAATTCAACACTTCGAATATCATAATAATTTTGTGCCTTTATTGTTTCATTGATTGAGCAAAATAGTACATGGATTCCCGAAAGAGAAACGATGTTCAACAACGTTTCCTTCCCATATTATTATGATTTTGTTCCATCGTAAATACATATCTGTTTCAGTGCTTCATAAAGTAACAGATGAATTAATTATCAGCTAAATAAACAATATTTTTGAAAATTCCGAAACAGGTCGATTCTTTATTTTATTTTCCTGTTTTTCAAATGATAATTTTATATGCAGGGTGATCTACCTTCAAGTAGTGACGTCATCACGGGTTTTTTCAATAGAACTCCCTTTTTTAATTTCCGGAGCTGATTCCAAAATATTCCGTTAGAAATAAATTAAAATTCTGTCTGTTAGAAATAAATTGGAATTTCGCTCACAGTGTAATAGTGTTGTCTGGGTATCGTTCATCAAAAATATCTGCTGCTTCACCACTGGTTTGTAGTTCATCTCCACATATTAAAACTAATTCTGCTTTCTCGGGTACTATTAATTTTTTTCGGAGGAAGCATTTGAAATCAAATAAACTTAATAATCGAACAATAATTATACAATAATGAAAAATGAATTACACCAAACTGTCATAATGTTTACTTTTAACCCCCATTTGTATTTTTCTATGGGTATCCGCAATTATTTGAGTAGAATTTCTTTTTTATACATTCAAAATAAAAAAATTCACTTCAAATAAGAGTTCTTTATTATGCATATTATCATTGCGACCATTTTACAATTATTTGGAAGAATTTCTGGACATTCAAAAAAATGTTTTTAATATCGTTACAACAAATATAAAATTATGACTCCCTAAACAATTCCAAATCTAAGTCAATTCCACTAATATGCTTGAATTTGAATGGAGTTATGGGAAATTGATTTGATTTTGATTGATTTATGAAAGTGTTCAAGGTGAATATGAAAAAAAATGCTTGAAAAAAAATATTGGGAGGCCATGTTTTGGTATTCAGATATAACTTTCAATTCTTAACAACTTTTCTCGATAACATTCTGTTGAATTTTCTGAAATAAGGGTATTTTATGATGTACTTTTATACTTTTTATAGTTTTTGACCTACCCTGTATGCTGTTTGACCTGCAACGATTCTGAGTGCAATTAATTGAAAAATATTCCATATGTTGCACACTTAAATGATCACACTGTATATATTCAGTTCAGAAAATCTGGGAGACATAAGTGGGTTCACTCTTTTTGATAACTACTTTATTTTTAAAATTCATTGGATTTCAATTGATCTTTTCCAAGATAGGTATTTGCGAAAGTCATTTGATCCATATTGGTATAACACAAAACGCAATAACCTATCGAGACAAGTTTATAATAATAATAATAAATAATATAATGATAATAAAGTTTATTCACCAATAAACATACATAACATATAAAAAAAAGATGAACCGTAAAAGAACAATTTCATGAATAAACGAGATAACCACAGAAGCTGACAGTTTCAGTTTGTAGCTGGTTAATATTACACTAAGGGTTGAGGATTTGAGATTTTGTGATTTTTGAAAAAAAGAATAATAAAGATCTAAACTAAAACTAGTGAAAACTCAGATAATAGAATATTCTCATTCTCATCATCATTCTCATTCTACAAGAATACGACACTACAATAAATTACGATTAAGTGTATAAACACATAGACATTAAAACACATGGTACTTATAAAGTTGTATAACAAATAAGAAAGTTAGTCTCTTCAGACGTTTTCTAATAAAATTTTACAATGTTTATTTTTGAGTGTAGTTTTGTATTCAGCTTTGAATTTTTTTTTATCCAGCTCAACAGTTTGGATTTATTACCTTATTTCATTCACTTTATTATCAACTACCAGTGAGAAAGTTAGATTATGATGAAGATCCTAAGATTTGGAAATTAAAAGATTATGTGTAGTTTTTCGCGGCATATGCAAAATCCACATTTTTATTTCGAGCGAAAAATGAAATCGTTTGGTATTCACTCTACAGGGTGTTTGATAATTGAATGCTGATCCCAAAGGGCGATTTGTATTTCTGGGACGTTCGTCCGCGTTGGTTTGATTGACGAGTTGTAGTAATTCGTTTCCAAAAATGAGGTTTTGAATAAGACAGCACTCCACGTTGTGTTAACTTATCCTTTTCAATTGATTACGTTGACAAGAGTATGTATTCAGTGTCAATTCTTATTTAACAGCGGTGACATTGCCGCTATATTGACGAAGAACAACTGATCACGCATAGGCGTGCGGATTCAACTAAAATAGGGCATACATAAGAGATGAACAACAAACACGATTATCTTTGGATTATTGTTAGAAAAATTCATCAAATGAACATAGGTCCGCAACCGCTTTATTTCTGAGATACAGGATGTTGAAATGTAACAAACAAATCAGTTCTTTCCCAATATCTCCGAAACCGCTTCGGATTTTTTCTTCAATTTTGGTACATTCAAAGTACGCATAAAAATAAATTTTATTCATGATAAAGGATTTCTTAATTTTCATCAGTGGCGTCCCTGTTAACATCCCCTGTCATATTTTTGATCAAAATAATGATACGCCAATGTCTTTTTTCCAAATAAATATCATTTTTGCAATTATCCTCAATCTTTTCATGAAAATGATCTCCTGCTTTTTTTCCGTGCGGCAAACGGTTTTTGACTTAGAAAATCAAATGTATCATTTGCTTGTTCCTTTGCGAAATCAGCCGTTGAAGAGTAGTAGGATTATCTTGTGGGCTAGTATGCTAAGAATACATCTCGTTGTTTTCAACATAAACAATTTTGACACTTCTTTAGCTAGATACGTGATATTATTTACGTTAGAAAAACTTGTTTATTAAAAAAACATGTTAAATTTTACAAATACCGAATTAGCAGACATGCATTACTTGTATGGGCTTGCTGACGGGAACGCATATGAAACCAGGCGACTGTATCAAGAGCGTTTCCCAAATAGAATGGTTCCTGATGCTTGAACGATTTCAAGCACCCACAGAAGGTTATGTGAAACAGGAAGTTTTGAGCCAAATCATCACTTGAAAGGAGCACATCGGACTGCAAGAACTCCAGAAATCGAGGTAGCTGTTTCAAATTCAGTTGACGAAAAACCTGAAATAAGTACGAGGCAAGTTGCCAATTATTTGAATATCGCCTATATTCTAGTATGGAGGATTATTCATGATTATTTATTATATCCCTATCACATTCAACGGGTTCGACTTTACTTCCTCGGGACTTTCCATGACGAGTGAATTTCTGTCAATGGTTTCTCCAAAAAGTTACCGAGAATCCTCCATCTGACAGTGAAATTTTATTCACAGACGAAGCTTATTTTATTAAAAACAGGATCAGAAATTTTCATAATAATCATTCTTGGTCAAGAAAAATCCGCATGCAATCGTGGAATCTGATCACCAGGAGCAGTTGTCATTAAATGTCTAGGCTGGAATTATTGGAGATTATCTAATTAGACCTTTTTTGACCACGCAGATTGAATGGACATAATTATCGCCGATTTCTTGAAGATAATTTGCCACTCCTGTCGGAAGATGTTCCTAATTTGATGCGGAATCACATGTGACTTATGCACGATGGTGCACCTGCTCATTTTAGTGCTCTGGCACGCGAATATTCAAACCAAAACTTCCATAATCGCTGGATAGGTCGTGGGGGAACAGAGTCATGGCCAGCTAGGTCCCCAGATTCAAACAGTTTCGATCATTTTCTTTGGGGACATCTTGAGACTTTGGTGTACAGTCAACCAATTCTAACTAAGGAAGAATTGCGAAACCGCGTAATAGTTTCCCGTGAAGCAATAGGGAAGACTCCAGGAATTTTGCAAAGAGTACGCGAGTCAATGACAAGGAGGGCTCAAGCGTGCATACCTCCAGGAGGCGGAGATTTTGAACAGTTAATTCGATTTTGGTATTTTTTGTTCTTAATAGTTATGTTTTCAGAAATAAAAAATGTAATTTTATGCATACCCATTACAAAAACTGAATCAAAAACCGTCCACCGGACGAAAACAAGGCTGGAGACCATTTTCATGGGAAGATAGAGGATTATTACAAAAATAATATTTATTTGGAAAAACATAACAGGGCATGTTAACAGGGGCGCCACTTGATGAAAATTATGGAATCCTTCATCTTGGGAAAATGTATTTTCATACGTTCTTTGCATGTACCAAAATTGAAAAAAAATCAAGATGGTTTCAGATATATTGGGAAAAACTGATTTTTTTGTTAAATTTCAACATCCTGTATCTCAGAAATAAAGCGGTTGGGACCTATGTTCATATGAAGAATTTTCCTTAAAATCATCCAAGGATTATCGCCCTTCAGAATCGGCATTCAATTATGGAACACCCTGTATACTTTGGTGCAAGGAAAGAAGGACTTTTTACACGCTTTATATTAGTTTCCCAATTGTATGTTTGTTTGTTTGTAACCGACTCCTTTAGGCGATTTTGCCCCTACTTCCAGACGTCCGAATGATTTGAAATTTGGCAAGTGTACATAATTCCGGTGGCAATGCATTAAGAAATTTTTGTGTGAAGAAAAACAAAATGGCGGCTCCAATATGGCTGAGTTTCGGGGATTATGGTCCGATTCGCTTCAAAATTGGTATCCTAGGATTTTGTGGTCGGAAATTAGATCCTTCTGTCAAAATCAAAAAATTCAAGATGGCGGCTCCAAAATGGTGGGACGAGTTGTGTGATTATGGTCTGATTCTATTCAAAATTGGTATGTAGGGGTTTTTGGGGTCGAATATTATGATTTTTTTGTAAAAATTGGAAAATTCAAGATGGCAGCCGAGTTTTGTGGATTATGGTCTGATTCTATTCAAAATTGGTATGTGTGGGTTTTTGGGGTCGAATATTATAATTTTTTTTTGTAAAAATTGGAAAATTCAAGATGGCGGCTCTGAAATGGCGGTCGAGTTTTGTGACTATCTGATTCTATTCAAAATTGGTATGTGGGGTTATTGGGGTCGAATATTATGATTCTTGAAAAAATTGAAAATTCAAGATGGCGGCTTTGAAATGGCGGCCGAGTTTTGTGATTATGGTCTGATTCTATTCAACATTGGTATGTGGGGTTTGGGGTCGGATATTATGATTACCTTAAGTTGATAAGATTATTCCATTTTATTGCAAAAATAATAAAAATAATAGTTTAAAAAACTAAAAAACACGCTTTTATAAATAAAACACACTGAAAAGTAGGAAAAATACTAGTTGTACAAAACTAAAAAACACGTTAGGAAACCAGACTAAAAAACTGAAAATAAGAAAAAAATGTATTTTATTTTGAAAAAAGCGTGGGGTGCATGGTATCAATAATTATAAAGTACATTACACACCGAGGCGATACCATGCACCCCACGCTTTTTTCAAAATAAAATACATTTTTTTCTCATTTTCTATTTTTTTAGTCTGGTTTTCTATGAACGCGTGTTTTTTAGTTTTTTTAAACTATTATTTTTGTCCAATAGCTTCATGGATTCTAGGAACTAATTTTTCCTGTATCTTTTGGAATAATTTACTGATTTGAATTTCAGAATATAAGAGAACTCATCACCTCATCTTCCGGAGGAAATCCCAGAAATAAGTAGCCCCCTACAAAAAAATATCACCCAGACAGTATTCACTTCATAAAGGGTGTTCTACATATTTTCTGTGCAATGTTCACGTACACCACTGCCAGAAGAATTATTCCTACAAAAAGTCGCGTCCTTCCTGCAAATAAGCGTACAAACGGCCTCGCAATGATTGAACCCCCCTAGCGCGGAATGAAACTGGCGAGCACAAACAATGAACGGGTACAAAAGAACGGCCGGGAGCACAACCGCATTCGAGTGACCCACCGAAACCGTGAGAGATGGCTCTGGGCCAACAAGTTCGCAAACCTTTTCCGTCATTGGTCGGTGCTGCGTTGCCTCACCTTGTTTTGCAGAGGCCGATTTTCCATCGAGGATCGGTGGGTGCGGTTTTGCCCGCGAATGTCGAAGCACTCGTATATATACGTTATTCATTTCTGATCCGGTGTAAAGTTGCTGGATTTAGATGTGTAGGTGAAAATCAAACATGGTTTCAAAACGAAGGCATCCCTTTTGGTATTCAAATGCGCTTGCCATATTCATTAAATAGAAAAAAATGTCACCAGAATCTAAGAAAAATTACAAACAGCTGAAATTTTGATTCGCAGATAAATGTATGGAGTATGTATTAGCCAGTCTTACCATGCCACGCCCCTAAAAAATAAAATAAAATCCAGAAACTTTTTAATTTTTAGCTGTAACTACAGAAATAATGAAGATACAGAAATTGTTCGGAACAAAAGTTGTAGCTCATGATTTTCTAAAAAAATGATATCGATCATGAAGGTGGCTCGCCCTTATAACTTTTTTTTTTCGGAGATAATGGAATGAAATTTGAAGGATCTGTTTAATGCATAAAACTGCATTTTGACAAGTACCAACTTCATGCAAATTCCGGATACACCGGAAGTGACATAAACTTTCGATTTTAAATGGGACACCTGGTATATTATCAGTTTTTGTTCCATATGACATTTAGAATACTACCATATATCATTTGCTACTGTTTGTAACCATTTTTTTTCCAAATAAATTTTCATTCTAGTGGGCTATGGATACGTTCAAATAACTAATTTCAGTCCTGAAATGTTTGTAAAATACAACTTTACTGTTTTCCTTTCAGAATGTTTCAGCTATATGACGTTTGATTTTAAAATGTTCAATCTAATTTTTTCAAATGACAACATGGTGGCTCGTCGGGTTAGAAAAAGAGCATTTTATTACGATTAATTTGATACATTGAGCATGTCTTGGACGAAGTTCCATTAATAAATCGAGTTGGATTATTTCATCAACAAGAGGGTGCTCCACCACACAACCTGAGGGCAGTTACGGAATATCTGCATGAAACAAACATCGAAAATTGGATTGGGAATATGGGTCCAGTTAGGTGGCCGGCGAGGTAAAATAGGGTTGTTTCCGATTTATACCTTTATTCATTACTTTTTAAAAAACTTTTCAGGTCACCCGACCTTACCCTCTAGATTTTTTTTTATGGGGATCTTTTAAAAACGAGGTTTATGATGTACCTCCTGCCACACGACATGAATTAGAGGACAAAGTAAGGGCAGCTATTCATAGAACAATAAGCAAAGTTCGTCTTTGTCAGCAACAAGATGGAGGACACTTGAACAACTGGAAACCTGAAGATATGTAAATAGGTAGTTTCAATATAATTATTTCATTTTCAACAGGTGCTTCATTTTAGAAAAGTTCTAACGTTATGGTATTTTCAGACTCTGCGAGAAAAAATCCAAATTATTAAAACAATTAAAGGAGATTTAGAAGATTTTGAGAACGGGGGCAGATATAGTCCCCGAAACGTCAAGCAAAAACTATATAGCGAAATATCTTTTGAATTTTTTTAAAAATTTTTTTTGACAGGCAAATTGAAAAAACGACAAGTTATTGACCAATTGAATCATTTTTCTATAGGAAATATAATTTGGTGAACGCAATAACTTATCGGGGTGAACTAATTAGTTTGCCCTTTCTACACTTGTATAGATTTTACTGATTATATTTTCATTTTCAGACGGTGGAAGGTTACCCAAAAAATATGTCAAGAAATAATTGTTATAAGTAACGCTGGAATATGCCTGAAAAAAAAAACGAAGTGAATGGAAGTTAACCTCCCTGATTATCATTACAAACGATAGGTCAACTATACTACATGCACAACATTGTTTGTATTGGCTGTTGAAATGGGAATCGTGCAGAAAAATCGTCCTAGTGAGTTATCTTCAATCGAAAACTCTTTTCAGACGTCTGGTTGCATTAAAGAAGGTAGTTCGTTAATTGGGGCTCGACACGCGAGGTCTGCTGATGTGCTGATAGAATGAAGATATAGTGTACATCAATTCATTTTGTAGCTATCATGATTATAAGTGTTGGATGGGTATTTCACCATCATTATTTGTCTTTGAAAATTTCCAGTGTAACGCGAATTTGTACTATATATCCGATGATTGTAGGAGTCATCTGAAAAAAAAATATTCCATGGTGATACAACTGACACCCCGGAAAGATTCTGGTCTCGCAGGATCTCATTATTTTGTGCCACTCTTGTTTTACTGGCGGAAATGCCATATTTTTCACTAAAACACTAACGTACGTCGAATATAAGAGAATTCGTCTGTTGAGACGCCAGCAAGATGTGTACATTTAGAGATTTAAATTATTTCATCTGTAATGAGTTTTTATTGTTAATACAGAATTGTGAAAAATTCTAGGAAACTCAAATACACTTTTTTCTTAATGAAATTTTTCAGACAGGCTACGATAATGAATAATCATGTTAGTATTAGTACGAGTTATATAAAATCATAGGAAAAAACGATTTTGCAATTTCAAAGTACTGAATTTAATGGCGATGATCATTGAAAAAATCAACTAAATTATATGTTCAAATTGTGCAATGTTAGTAGATTGTAGACGTTGTGACCGATTATGTTTTTTTTTCATTGCTTTCAGATAAAAAATCGCAATTCTTTAATAGTGTTTTTTTTTTCGTTTTCACAGTAATTTCTTCAAATAATACATATTATGTTTTGCTTTACAGAGCCAGTTCGTTTAAAGTGTTCATTGAGTGGTAACTTTGGCATTTCATGGAACTAAATTAACTGAACGAGAAAGAATTGAAATACATACTGAATACTACAAATTCGGGCGAGTTCGTGATTTTTCTAAATCTCAAAAGACGATCAGCTCAATGTTTTGTTGGCAATCCAGATCGCCAGACTTGGATCGTTTTTTTGAAAATTCTCAAGCAAACAAAGTGTACTCTACTAGGCCGGAGAATTCATAAGATATTAAAGCAAAAATTCGTCACGAGATACCTCATGAACGTATGGACTATTGTGAGACTGCTAACGGTACATAATTTGAATTTTCAATCTCGACAATGTTTTAAACAATCGTTGCCATCGAATTGAATGTTTTGATTCGAAATATATTTGATGAGTTCGAGAGTTTTCCCGCAAATCAATCCCAGAATTTTCAACGAATTCATTTATTACTTCATGAAAGCACAATATACATTTTGCATATCATTAATATCAAGTTACGAAATACCATTCCTGGAAATATAATTTCAGTATGGGGTGCATTATATTATTATAAAAATTAAATTTCCGCCCGAATATTCAGGTGTGATACTTTTGAATGGAAAATCAGTTACCACATTTATGGAATCGTATGAATTATGTTGATATAATCCATGTTATATATCTGGAAATATAGATAGATAGAAAAGCTTTATTGTCAATGTAAATATTTTGTCGACAAGGTCAATTGAAGTCAGTAACTTTCTCCATATAGTACCAATAATACAGTGTAAATATGATTATACCTATAAATAAAATGAAATGAATTGAGTCAAAATGAACATGTATACATTAGGGCATATTCAAAAAAGTCGAAAAAAATCAACGCTATACAAAGATTATGACAAAACGACATTCTGAAACTTAGTTCATTGTATCATAGAAGAACTAGAATTGATATGTGAAGTATTAATTCAAACTATAGAAGCATTTTTCCATCAAGAGGTGCTTAACTGATTTTCTGAATTGCTTCAGATCATTGATAACTGTTATTTGGTTCGGTAAATGTTGTAGATTTGTTTACTACTTTAAATTAGTGATTGTTTCGTTAGATATAAAGCAGGAAACGGAAGGGCAAGTTTTTTTTCATTACGAGTTGCGTTTGTGAACTTTTCTCTATGTTTATGAAGCAAACATATCGTTTCCAAAATGGAAATTTCTTATATCGTAAAAATCTTATTGTCAGAAAAAACTGGTCTACATGATTCTGGCATTTTTATTTTGGATATGAATCTCAGAGCTCGCTTTTGAAGAACGAATGCACTTTGTGGTAGAGCCTGGCTGCCAGATACCAAAAATGGAATTCCATATCGCAGATGAGTTTCAAAAAGTGAGTAGTAGGCCAATAATGAAGCAGATTGTGGAGTTCGCGGCGTATTACATTGATGGCAAAGCAACCAGAGGATATTTTTTTCTTTAGAGCTGTTATATGGTAGTCAAACTTCAAATTGTTATGAATATCCACACCAAGAAATTTGGTAGCGGGCTTACTTTCAGTCAGCTGATCTCCCAGAGTGATTTGTTCAATATTTGATTTGTATGTGACTAAATTTGTTTTAGAGAAATTTTAATTTTTTCAATATTTTCGGAAATAGACTGAACCAAGGCAGTACGGTCTTCATTGTGTCACAGAATTGTGGTATCATCTGCAAATAGTGTTACTGTGTCCAGAAATATCGAGGCAAGATATATCGTTAATGTAATGTGAAAACAAAATTGGACCAGAGCAGACCCTGAGGGACCCCAATTACAATCCTCTCCCCTCAGAAATATTTTTTACCCAATGATATTTTCTGGTTCCTATCAGAAAGATATGATCCAAACCAGTCCAAAACCATACCCAGAAACCATAATAGAAGAGCTTCTGTAACATAACTTCATGGCTTACGCAGTCGAAAGCTCTGAGAGGCTAAGGAACACTGCGCGCTGCCTCCTTTCCATTTAGGCTCATGAAGACTTTTTTAGCAAATTGAAAATGGCGTCATTAGTGTAATTTTTTATTTTAAAACCGAACTGTTTTTTAGCTATTATATTATGTCTCTAAAAGCCTACCATTCTACGTTCAACGAATTTTCAATGAATTTTGAAAGTGTTGACAGCAGTGATTATCAGTGTTACCTCCATTATGTTGGGTTATCACTACTGTAGTCTTCAACTTCAACAAAATAATTATTCATAGCCAGTGCTAGGATGCTTGAGCCCCATCTGATAATTGTGATAACACCTGACAAATTATCTTCACCCAAGGAATTTTTTCTTTTATTTCATGCACTACTAACTTTAGTTCATATAAGTTTGTCTCGTGGAGGAGCACGGAATTCATTGGACAAGCTACCTTCTGTACATTGTCGAGGAGATTTACCGTCGAAATTATATCCAGAGATGATTTATTTGCTATTGAACAGTAATATTCGTTCAATAAATTCAGATCTACATTTATTTTTTGATGGGTATTTCGGTATCATTTTTTCCTATCGATCTCGCGATCATCAAGTACTTTTATAGCTGCGTTATCTTCAACTATGATATTTTCCGACAATAATTTTCTTTGGTTCTAACCATACATATTGTCATTGTTCCTCTGGGGTAAAATCATATCTTTTTGCAAGTACAGTCCTGTCCCATAATTTTCTTCAATCACTTTTTCACCCCCTGTATAACTATTTCTTTGTTTACTTGGAAGATTCGTCCTGAGTTTCTATCCTTCCGATAAGTCTTTCATTCTCTGTTTGACTGGCTGTATTTTCATAAACTTTTCTATACCTTGTTTTCATCGTTCCTGGCTCGTATTTGCCTCTCGTATCGGTGTCTGTCTGTTTAGTGCATATATTCTCATACCTAGACTTTTCTTCCTGTCACTGTTGAGTTTTCGGATAATTTAGATTTTCCTTTCCACTTCACTGTTTCTTTGAGGAATGTCGCCCTTGCACATATTTTGCTTTTCGGCTGTCCTGTGCGAACGCGGGATGTCTTCCACGATTTTCGTTTCAGAGTTTGGAGTTTTCCATGTTCTGGCATTAAAGGTCATCCTGATCGTTTTCAGTACAATGTCGTTCGCTCGTGCCATATCGCCTTAACTAACCTTCCTAATATACAGGTGTCCTGGCTGTCCCAATATTCCCGGGATGGATGGTGGAGTTTTCTCATCCTCTCGTGGTGAGTTTTTCTTTCTCTATTGTTCGTCGTTCTGTCAGTGAACAAGGTCTCTCTTAAATCCTTATTCCTGTTCTGCTTCTGTAAACGTTTATCTCTATCTTTCCCTTTTCCTTTTCGACTTTTGGTTTTTCAGGGGACGTGGCTTTTCTTTGATACCGTGTCTCCTTTAAATCACGTTCTTCTGCTGTCCTGGATTTTCTACTGATTTCTGTTTGAGTCTAGCCGACCTATTTCTGGATGTGAAAATTTATTTCCCAAATACTTCAGAAGTCTGATGGCGGGCGGGCCTCCTTTATCTGACCGAGTTTTTCTTTAAACATCGTTTTCGTCCAGCTATCTATCGTAGTAGTTAAATTCTTTCAACTGTTGCTCTAAAATTTCTAGTCGTTTGTCCCATTGGTTTTCCTTTCATTTTCCGTATGATAAATGCGTTTTGGCCCTCGTGGTGGAGTTCAATTATTTCTTCCATCAAATACATTTTGTTTGCTCTCCAATCTAGCTTTACTTGATACTTTTGCAGAAAGTCTAGACCAAAAAATTATTTCTGTGCTCAAATGTTTTCGTTTCGATTAATATAAATTCGTGCTCGATTTGGGTTCTTTTCATTCAGTTTTATTGGCAAAACTACGGTACCTATATATGGAATTCTATTTCCCTGTAATGTCTTTTAACTTGAATTTTTCTTCGTAATTAACTTGATACCGTGCGTACGTTAACGGGCCAACGATACTTGGCACCGTGTCTACCAGGGTAGTGCGAAAAATTCATAAATTTTCTAGAACTATGACGTTTCGCTGGGCTTCCCGTATAGGTTAGAAATGTGGTGTTGGCCTCCTATTTACCGTGTTGCGTTTTAATGGGTTTGTCTGCGGTTCCCAACGGAGGAGAATTGCGAACCGGGTGACCATTTAAATTTCTTCTGTACATATTTCTTTGTCCATTCCTGTTTTACAATTGTATGACATATGACCCGGCTGATTACAATTGAAACAAGTTCTGTTTTTAACCTACAGTCCCTAATTTCTTGTCCTCTTCTACGACAATCCCTGGCAAGTTCTTATCGTTGCTGGTGGTCCATTTGCTGTGACATTTCTAAAACTTCTCTCCTGGCCTAGTTAGGTTTTCTATGAGCTCTTCTTTATCGGCTGTTCGATAGTTTTCGGTCAGTGTATCAGGACTAGCGGATAGTATGCGTTTCCTGATGGGGTCCAATAATCCCATAGCAAACTGCGGATGACATCTTGCTCGTGGCGCTTTCAATAGTATCCGATCTACGTCAGCTGTTCCGGTCAGATAAAATTTTTTCAGCACAAACTTTCAGACGTGCCAAAATTGGCGGCAAGCTTCAGATCTACGTTGTCGGCATTCTAAAATTCCCTTTGTCCTGCCCTGGTATTTTAGCTATACCAAACTGTTCCTGTAAACCTCTTTTCAATTCGTTCCATACTGCTGTATTTCTCAATTGATTGTCGGCGTCAATGAGTTGTTTCTGCAATGCCTCTTAGTTTCAATCGAACGATAGATACTATTTGCAATTCTGTCCATCCAGCTAGAGCGGCTGTATCTTCAATTATCCTAATAAAATCTTTGATACTCGTCTGCCCGTTATAATAGGTATATTATCTAATGTGATTGCTATTGTTGGCTCTGGATTTGGGAGAACCTGCACTACAGGAGTTGTTGTTGACGAAGGTCCCCTGAGGAGTCATATTGAGAACTTTCCTCCTTTGGATGAATTATTTACTAAATAAAATCTTTCTTATACTTTTCTGATATTTAATTTTTGCGAATTGTTTTGGTATGAACGTTTTATTTGTATATATGCGTTAATGTACTTCCCCAATTATTACTCTGCACACCTGACATCAGTGTTACATCCACACTATTATTTAGGAATACTCATTATTTCCACCCTCGGCTAAACGACGTTCAGGCCGTTGTTTCGTTATCAAAAGATTAACCCTCTGGTAACGCCACTGGTTTGATCAACCCCGTTATTCCGTATAATTAGCCTAAGACGCTAAGGACGCTTCTAGTATATAAAGCCTATACTGATTAGTCCTTTGTTGAAAAGTTGCTCGAAAACTACAATTTTGTTGGGTATTAGCAGCAATTTATAAAAGAATTTATTTGCACTGAAGTTAACGGACACGAGCGGCTGTATCCATTACCCTCTTTCTAAACACCCAGGAACATAGGTTGTTTATTTGGGAGTATATACCGTTCGCTGAACTCTATATCAATAAAAGGCACTGGAATCAAAGAAAACTTATATTCATAAATGAAATTATACATAAGATAAGACAAGAAAAAAAAATACACTGTTACCCTTAGAATGCCACTTTTTTGGTAACTTTCAAGAAATTATCAAAAAAACAAAATCTGTTAATAATGGAGATAAAAAAAATAAAATAAAATGACTAAAGAACTGCACCTCTACAAACATTTTCCTTTCAATCCTGTATAATCCATTTCCCATCTTTATAGACTGAGTCACCTTTTAACAAGGTAAATTGACAAAATTATTGGATATGACATAGATAAACAAACAAATAAGAACACCATGAAAACATTTAATATAGGTAAAACATGTCCACTTTTACTTGTGATTTCTCAATACTATGGATTGTGCCCTTAAAGGCAAATGACCCTGGTTTAGTACCTCTCGACAATGTTTCTTTTATGGAGATATATGTATGCACAACATGTATAATAAGAAAAGTATAATATGAATAGGAAACCAAAAAATTAATTTCAATAATAGGAATTCATTACCTAGGTCGAATTGTCCAGTTGCTCTCCTTGGGTCGACTCGAAGAATTTCACGATTAACCGGCTTTATTATCTCAAACGCTTGTCATGGTTCGTTACCTGATCAGGTTACATGGATGAATTATTTGCTTAGTTTTATGGACATTCAGCAAAGACACGTCATTCGATCGAGAGAATGCACAACACTGGTAAAGTATTTTCAACGATAGTACTTTCGTGTTAAAACACATGAATTGAACTATTATTAGAGTGATTAGAATTGTTCGTATTTATGCGGTGAAATATTGTTTTTACACTGACTCTAGTTAAAAGGATGTCATGTTAGTATTTCGTTAATCGATATGGTGTTTATCCGTGGAAAGATTTTATTTCTCGTGACATTTTTCACTGGTACTAATATGAATGCATACTAATTTTCTTTACGTATGATAGACGTGATTATTCCACGGACTACTGTTCGGAACTAACTAACTCTTTTCGTTATGCTCCCGTTGGCTTTTATAATATTCTTCCGTTCGGAGGCTGGGGCGGGACTTAGTGTGTTTATGAGCTTTTTTAATGAGGGGACATTTGTAAACATGATAAGGCTTCTGTTTGTCTAACTCGTTCTCGCGTATCTTCTGTTATAATTGGATAATATTTTACTGCCTGACAGGTAGCGGTCGGCTAGTCTGGGAAATAATGACCAACAAGGATGTTTATACATTTATCGGTAGCGATAACTTGTGATTTATGAGTCGGATACGGCTCTTAATGATGTGGGCTGGTGTGACTGTCGCTTATCGGGATTTTTTAATGGTTTTGTTTGTGTTCGGACGAGTGTTAGAATTATGGATGCGTTTTCGGTAATGAAATAAAACTGATTGTCTTATCTCTCAGTGACGTTGAATAGTGGGTGATATCCTGTGGCAAGTTTGAATTCTCTTTTGTAAAAGGATTGATCATAACAAACCATAGTTGAAAGAAAAATTGCATTACCTTTTCAACGATGTGCAACTCGACCTCTATGCCTTTTGAAATTTTCGAGTTGATGTGTCTCCAGCGCCCTCTGTCGAGTAAATGTGATGTACCTTTTCTCAAAAAGTGGGACCGGTAATTCCATTAAATAAATTTCATGTCTCATTGTTTCACATCAAACCGTTCAAAAGTTATCGAGGTAAGGGTACCATTCAGATCCGCACTTATACTTGACATTTCAAAAGCATATTGTGAAAAAACGTTCGGAAGAAATCCGGAAAAAATGAGATGGTTGGAAAGAGAATTAAATCATATGTTCAACGATGTGCCCCTCACCATCTATCAAGCAATCACAATGTCTTTAATGTCAAAAAGTAGTATCGGTGATAACATTCAAAACTGTTTTTGTCCCATTGTTCTGTCGAACCGTTCAAAATTCAACAGGATGGGGGGAGGGGGGCTATAAAGAGCCGCACTGTATAGTATATAAGAGTTATTGTGAAAAAATACTTGTGATCTAGCTAAACACAATATTAAACGAAACCATTCCAGTAATTTGCTTAACCCAATAATCTCAGCAGAGAAAAACAATTACCTGAAAAAAAAAATCTTTGAAATTATTTACGTTAAGAATCAACTTCATTGTTGAGAAAGTTCACTGAAAAATTCTTAGTAACAATTTATTGTTTCAGGCCTCCAAATCCCTTTACGCCATGATTGCATTCTATCGCAGTTTCAACAACTGAGAGAGAGATAGATAAAATTCCGAATAGTTTCCAGTAGTGAAGTGATTTTTTGGTTTGAGTCGCACAACAAAATAGCAAAATAAAAATAGAAACACCACACGGCACAAAGACGAAGAAAACGAATGTTCTGCCATTACATTAAATGCACTGTAGGTTGAGGATATGGGACACAAGCCCTTGTATCACGAAGCCTCCGAATTCGAACACCCCCTGCAAGATTCCTTTCCATTCACTGCACCATATGATATAATGATAGTATTCCTGCGACGTAAGCACTGGCATATCAGTGCACAAATTGACGTAGGAAAACGATACAATCTACAGGCCCTTTGAAAAATACCAACCATCAACACACAATTGCTCAGTAGGTTATTCTTGTGAGTTAAAATGCAAAAATATAATAAAGTATCCCAAACCAGGATTCATTTCCTTTGGTTAACTCAATTCCTTGTTTTATTCTTGATTGCATGAAAGACATCCACTTTTTTTCGAAAGTTCTTGAAGGTTCCTGATCTAGTCGACGCTTTACATTTTGGAATTCTCCAAAACTTCCCAAGATCTTCAAAGTTAGTTGATTATCGGTAAGTAGTATTGAAGTCCCACATGAATCAGTGAAATCTTAGTGTAACGAGAACATGAGGGGAAGGGTCGAGATTCAATGTTGTATTACATAATTGATCTTCTGGAAATGAGGCCACTTGTTACTGAGGGAAATCATCCACATTTCTAGATGCACTAGATGATGAGGTCGAAGGATTCATTTTAGAAACCGAATGAACTATACTCAATTGAATTTTAAAGTAGTACTGTTTTTGCAAGATAGTGTCCAAAGGGTGTTTCATACATATCCAAATGTATTTGATCCAAATAAGTAAAAAACTATAATAATTAGAACACTTAATGAACAATGAAGCAGTGAAACGATGCTGATTAATTGGTTCATACATTTATAAAACATAAAAACACTCTATCAAAATGGGGACTGGCGGGATAAAGTGATTTTTCGGTTTAAGTCACACTACAAAATATCCAAATGAAAAAAAAAACACAACACGGCACAAAGACGGAGAAAACGAATGTTCTGCCATTACATTCAATGCACTGTAGGTTTAGGATATGGGACACAAGCCCTTGTGTCACGAAGCCTATCATCTTGAACACCCTCTGCAAGACTTCCTTTCATTCAATGAAATAATGATGAATATTCCTACGACGTAAGCACTGGCATATTGGACGATATCAGTACAAAAATTGAAGAAGGAAAATGATACAATCTTCACACACTTTGAGAAATACCAACCATCGACACAAAATGTTGATTCATAATCGCTCAGTAGGGTATTTTGTTAGGTTTAAATGCAAAATACGATAAAATTATTGGGATTCCTTTCTTTCTTGTGTATCCTATAACTAAAACAGGTTCAAAATATACCGGAGTCTTTCCACTGAATATTCCAAACCAGAGCTTTGGAATATATTCATTTCCTTTGGTAACCTCAATTCCTTGTTTTATTTTTGATTGCATGAGAGACATCCAATCTATGAGAAAAACCGAAAGTATCTGGTAGAATTTTTTATTGAAAATGTTCGAAGATAGTTGATTATCGGTGAGTAAAAGTAGTATCCAAATCCTAGTTGATTCTTCTCTGCAGGGCCCATATCTGTATGCAATTTTTTGGTTGAATATATTGAATATAATTTGGCAAATGCACTACCAATATCAGTGAAATTTTGATGTGATGAGAAAATGAGGGCAAGGATGGAGATTCAATGTTGAATTTTAATGAATTTCATAATTAATATTCGGTAAATGAGGCCACTTGTTACGAAGGGAAACATCTACATTTCTAGATTGACTAGATGCTGGGGTAGAAGAATTCATTTCAGGAACTGTATGAACTATGGTTTCATCAATTGAATTTCAAGATAGTGTTTGCAAGATAGTGTTCGAAAGGTTTTTATTCATATTCAAATATATTCAATCCTTTAGGAAAAAATAATAATAATCAGAACACTTCATTAACAATAGAGCAGTGATAATTGAACGAAACTTAGAATTGCATTTAAATATATGTGGTATTTCATTGGTTCATACATCCATAAATCGTCCTTTCATAATCTGGGAAAAATAAAATATCAGTGTGAGAATCTTTGTTCGGCCAATGTCACTATGGATTATATCAATGATAATATTGATTTTGAAGGAAAGTAACAAACATTGAACTTGAATCTGAGATACCTACGAATGAAATCCAATCCAAATAATCATCAATAGTAGCTCAAATAATTGTATTGATTGAAAGTTGATTTTTGTGGAGGAATATTGGTTCTTGACATATTTTTCTGGGTTTTCTATCTTCCACAATCTGAAAATGGAAAATATGTATATTGAGAAATTCTATAAAAGTGTAGAAGGGCTGAGGAATCAATTTGCTCCGATGAGTTATTGCGTTTACCAAATTAGAATTGTCTTGAGAAAATTATTGAATGTGTGTCAGTATCCTACCAAATTCTGAATCAACTCATCGGAAAAATACTTTAAAAATTGATAAAATTGTAAAGAATTATTTGATAAAGTTTTTTTAGTTTGAATATTATGGAAGGAAAAAAACAGAATATTGAGAAATACTTGTATTTTCCAATAATTTACGTCAGTTTATTCCATTTGATAGTTTTCATACAATTATAATCTATATCTTGGATGATTATGATTAAGATAACAAGTATTATAGTTACTTTGTGACTCTCAGAATATAAATGAATGTTAAGGACAATTTATTATTTTACTGCCCTAAAAATGTTCGTTTTAGCATATAATTGGTGAACATTCATTTTCTTGGTGGAGCTTATCAGACGATACATCCTCGATATTTTGTAGATAATTTTGGAGGTACATTTTTCTATTGTTCCATAGGAAATATGACTTTCGACCAAAGTATACAAAATCTTCACATATTTAGTATTAATCATGTTGGAGATATTCTTGAAATGATTTTAAATGAATCGTAATTTTGGTATTCGCTCCTTCCATCTCAAGTATGAGTCTATAAATATATCCAGATACTTTTTTTATCAACAGATTTCATTTCAAAATGGTTGTAGTTACCTCATTCTATATTGAAATCACCATATGGTGTGAGATGTGGAGAATATGACGCAATAGGCAAAAAAATGTTTTCGTCAATATTTTTTTGTTGAAACAATTTTTGTCATTTCGAAAATCGACCACAATGATGTTTCCAGCTAGGTGTTTCGTGAAAAAATTCACAGTATAGCCTGAAAAGCTTTTCTACACAGTTCTTGTTCAGAAAGAGCCTTCAAATACAAGTTTAAGAGAACTGGCCCCGGAACAGTACCTTGAGGTACATCATATTTTATTATTTGATTGCTACTCCTAGTTCCACTAATATTTATGCATTGATTTCTGTTGCTTGAATAATTTTGGAACAATTCATAGGCAACTCCATGGATTCAAATATTTTTGAGCACTGACAATAATTTGACATGATCAATACAAATATTGATAGAGGTAGTTTTTTGTTTATGTATCTATTTCTCAATCTGGTAATCGGATCAGATGTTGAGTTGTTTTCTCGAAAACCGTATTGATTCTCTGACATTTTTTGAAAAATGTTGCATGAATAAGTTAAATTTTTTATAATTTGATTTGGAGAATAATGAAATGGGTGGTAATTTGTAATGTAATTCCAAAAGAAGCTTTACCATTGCAATTTTCAAGCTGTCTATGGATTTCTCATCATAGATACTCAAATTTGTTTATTATACAGTGCGTTTATAAAGTATGGAAACGCTCGATTATCTCAGGAGTTAATTATTTTCGGAGAAAAAGCTCGGACAGGTCGATTTTTAATTTTAGTCCTTTACTTGAAAAAAAAATACAAGATACGACGTCATCGATAATTTTCTTAAATGGAAAGGGTACATTTTTATATCAAAAATAGAAAGCCCATATTTTTTCTGAGTTCAACCATACCACATATCTCATATGCAATATTTAAAGTTACAGGATACTAAGTAGTCAGTACATAGTAGAAATAAACAAATATTACATTCACATTAAATGCTCGGATTGAGCTCCTTGGGTTGGGGACATTGACAACATCGACAATTGACAATTTGTTGAATTTCAGTTCGAATTCTCTCTTCAAGGTCTTTCAAATTGCTAGGTCGGTTTATGTATACTTCACTTTTAAAGTAACCCTAGACAAAAAAATCCCTATGAGTTGAGTCTGGGGACCTAGCAGGCTATTCAATGTGACCGCATCGTCCAATCCAGCGATTGGGAAAGGTTTCATTCAGAAAATATGGAATAATGTGGAACAAATAGTAGAATCTATTTGACCAGGTTTCTTGAAAATCTCGAGAAGGCCTCTTTCGCTTTATCGTTCAGTTTCCATCAATTTCGGTCAATACCAGTTGGGGCTCTAGTGTAAACATTTTAATGTCTTCATGAAGGCCTCCGAGGAGGTATATAAGAATCTCCTGTGCATTCTGTTGCGTAATCCATGAAACGTGGAGCAAATCTTACTATCTGAATTTAAAAAAAATCGGCGTTCAAATTCTCATCAGACAAATCTTCAGACCACAGTTCTTATATAACTTCGGCAAATGCTTTCATTGAAGCACCCTTCGTGCTTGAAATGCTCGTATTAATATCTCTCATATAATCGTCTTTTGTCAAATACTCCAGCAACCATCTGGTGTTCGATACACATTGAAATGAAACAAGAATTTCGTATGTTTTTTTGCCCATTCAGACCAAGACTTCTTATGTTTCCGTGCACTATTTGCCTGATGGTGCAATTGGAGCTGCGTTCTCTGACACGGTGATTCTCACTTTCACTGGATCGGTGAAAGTGGAATCTGTTCGATAACGAATTGGATTGAGATATGATCGTGTTATTTTCCGGGAAGTGGACGACAAATCATTTATCAAAGTTTTGTCGATATAACTATCCTCAATATATATTTCGTCTTTTTTGGAATTGGTATCTGACTTGTATTTGATGCTACTACTGTATCCAAATGGAAGGTGTTCTATGCGATAATTCCAGGATTGGAAACACGAGTTCTGACTTCTGGATATCGAGCTACATTGAGATATGTGCTTTTTGGGATGGGGATCTTGGCATTAACAGCATCATGGCGAGATCTACGACCAGCGCTAAATTCACAACTCAAATCATGAACCCCAGATTCATCTACTTCAGCACCACACTTGCATTCATGACGGACACAAATTGGAGAACCCAGCCGAAATCCAACAGAAATTCTGAATGTTTCATCGTCAAGAAGATTACCCAAAGAAGAAACTGGTAATGCATCGAGCCACGCACCTGATGCCTTTGAAGACACTGCATTGAGACGAGCCTACTGAGATATAGATACAGCTGTTTCAAACAGATTATTGAAATTCAATTTCAAGAGCGGACGATCCCATTCACTTTGCATTTTCTTATCCGTACCTTGCAGAGGGAGTTTGACTTCAGAAATCCACAATTTTTCGCCTTCTTCATAGGGAGAATCTATCAATCCAAAAAAAATCTGATGGGAGTATCGAGTTCGCCAAATGAGAAATACTATTAAAGGAAGTTGAAAAAGCAGGTAAGGTGAGTGATGATGCCAAACGAATACCCAATCCCCCCATGTTCACAGAAAGAGTTGCTTGAAGCCAATTCTCGTTACAAAATTGATTATTTGTGTTCGATTCTACAGTACTTTTCAACAAATCATTGGATTTATCTAACTCTAAATCTCCATGTCATGTTGGAGAATATCTGAGTATATACATGAGTTTGGGTTATGCCAAGTTTTTTGGTATGAAAAAAGAAGCACGAGCTGGAATTTCTTCGAGCCGTGAAGATATTAGTGGAAGAGAGTCTGTTTTATCTTTGATACATGTAGAAAGAGCCTCAAGAGTAACAGGTGCACCAAGAAGTACAAAGTCAGATTCTATTGATAATTTCAAATCAGGAATGAAATAGACGAACTCATCGAATCCTTTTTGATTTGGAACACCGAGAAAGATAATTTCACATTTATTGGTATTCAATTCGATACCAATTTCGCTCAAATTCGGAATTATGTATTTCAAATCCTCCAAAATAACATTTTTCTTTCCTCCTATGGAACCATCATCGAGATACCAACCGTTGAACTCGCTCTTGATCGAGTTGGTCAAATCATCGATTGCAAGACAGAAGAGAGCTAGACCTAGTGGGTCTCCTTGTTGGATTCCTCTCTCTGACATGATGATTGCTTCGCCAAAATTTAAGAAAGAGGGAAAATTATAACATTGATTTAAGATTTGGTATTGAATCATTCACCTTCTTCAACAAGAAATTTCTGTCAACCATGTTGAATGCATTTTCAAAATCTAGCTTGAGAAACACTCTTGATTAATATACTGTCGTGCAGCATGGGCAACACTTTTGCACCCTCCTGGGGTTTCAAAACCAAACTGAGTTGGACGGAAAACTTCTCCTAGCTTTTCATTTATACAATAACACTTCAATTTTGCCACTAGTCGACGATAAAACATTTCAACTACTATGGGGTACAATGTGAAGCTCCATATAAAACTGAACAAATTTCAGGATTCACTTTGCCTGCCAGCATGAAGTTGCATAATGCTGTTAATGAATTTCAAAGTTCTCGCTCGCACAACCTGAACTCTCACTGAGCATATCTTGAATGTGAGATGGCCTGAGCGAGTCTATGCCACCAGCAGAACTTGTTTTGAAAGATTTCACTGCCTTATTTACATTGATTTTATCGACTTCTAGTGGTTTACTTTCCTGACGGTTGTATTGGAGAGGTTCAGATCTGATAGCAGCTGGGTGTTTCGACTTCAGTTGTGAAAATGTTGAATGGACAAAACTTGCAATCGTATTGTTTGAGCTGAGAATTCTTATAACCGATGAGAGGTCTCCATCCGAAATATCATTCATAACACTTCTCGTCAAGTTTGGGGGGAATTTTGATGAACATTGTTTGGTTGTGATATTCGTATTGGTCGATTCTGAATCATGATATTATTTCTGATCAAAAATGGAAGAGATACCTTTCGTTCTTTACTACTTTGAGGAATTTGAAGATTCATGCAACTGAAGAGAAATAATTTTTCCCAAGATTCTATGGAATTATTATACATTCATCTATAGCATCGCTGAGAGCGAATGCACAACAGATTCTTGCAGTTTTTGGGTTTTTTTTTTATAACAAAAGTGCTTCTTTTGAATTTGGCCAGGTGGTTATCAAATTGATTACTCCTTTCTTGATTGCGTTTTCCTTGGGAATCATAGGTTGACTTGTTTTGTGAATATATTGGCAGATAATTGTAAATGCGAGTTTTGTAAATTCTCAGTCCTATTTCAGTTTTGAAGGATTTGAAACAGATCTCACAAGATGGCATATGACAAGAGATACACTCCTCACCATTGAGTTCATCATTTTGGGACCTCATCTGGTAGATCGTATTGAGTGATTCCTATAACTGATATTCATAATATCGTAAATAAATGTGGTCCCACAATGGTATTCCTAAGCTCTCAACCAATCAGGATATTCTGTTGCCAGTAACGACAAATTTGCGTATCCACGGTACCGTTCATACAAGAAATGGATTCGTCGGAAAATAAGACATAAAATTCAAAACCATTATTATGATTACACACTTATCGTATATTTTCACAAAACTGCATGCGTCTATCGAAGTCGTCTTCATTAAATTCATGCATGAGTTTAACTTTATATAGATGTAATTTGACTTTTCGTAGAATTATATAATAATAATGTTTACTCCTTAAAAATTACACATTGATTGACAAGAAATAGTCTTGAAATATGATTACTATCGTTTCGGACGTCCATCGTCTTAATGTATTCAAAAGGTTTCCACAACGTTTCGAATGCTTGTATCTGCAATCGTCTTATAGGACTGTCGGCGCAATGATGCGTGCAATTCCGCCATGTGCAGCGGTGCGTGTAATTTCGCGCGGTGTGGTGGTGCGTGAAGTTTCGCGCCTCTGCAGCCCGCCAGAAAGAGCAATCAGGGGTTTCCATACGTTCTTGATCTCAACGCTTGGTTGACTAAAGGCGTTATTGGCTTCGATGTAGGCGGCCTCTTTGAACTTTCGTTTGAACAATGCTCTCTCTATGTAGAACACTTGCGTCTTCCCATAGAACTCGATGGTGCTCAGTCAGGCGTGGTCAGCGATTCCCGATTTTGATGTTTCTCCACGTTGAGTCCATTTCTTGTGCTCATCCAATCTTACCGATAACGGTCTCTTTGTCTCTTCAATGTGGAATCTCCGCATTCACTGGAACTTCATAAATGCAATTCTTACTGATTTCATTTTTGTTGTCAGGTTTGGTCTTGGTCAGGAAACTCCGTAAAGTACTGCCGGATTGGAAGCAGCTCTTGATGTTGAACTTGTTTCCGATCCTTCTGATCTTCTCGGAGACACCTCTGATGTACAGAAGGCAGATCACTGTGCTTTGTTGTTGCTCTTCAGATGTCTTCGTTCTCCGGAGTTGTTTCAATACTTCTTCTAGGAGTTTCTTGGGATATCCATTCTGGTGGAGGTCCTCTCTGATGTAGTTTAATTCGGCATCTAGTGACTTCGCGTCGTTGCATATGTGCGTCGCTCTCTCCACCAATGTTCTCACGATCCCTCTCTTCGTCGAACTCGGATGGTTGGAGCTGTAACTGAGGTACTGCCCTGTATGCGTCTTCTTTCTGTAGACGGAGGTGCGAATTTCATTGCCTATTCTCTCAACGTTCACATCGAGGAAGGGTAAGGCACTGTTGGTTTCCATCTCCATCGTAAACTTGATCGAATCCCTGATTCTGTTAATTCCTGAGAAGAAATCCTCAAGTCGACGGACTCCCGATGGGATCTTCCCTTTCTCCAATCATCGCCAACATATACATGGAGTGGTTCGGAGAATTGGCTATACGGGAGGCAGAATACAAACCAAAGCTGTGGTTGAGGTACGTGGATGACACCTTCATTGTATGGAATCACGGAGACGAATATCTCCAAGATTTCTTCTCAGGAATTAACAGAATCAGGGATTCGATCAAGTTTACGATGGAGATGGAAACCAACAGTGCCTTACCCTTCCTCGATGTGAACGTTGAGAGAATAGGCAATGAAATTCGCACCTCCGTCTACAGAAAGAAGACGCATACAGGGCAGTACCTCAGTTACAGCTCCAACCATCCGAGTTCGACGAAGAGAGGGATCGTGAGAACATTGGTGGAGAGAGCGACGCACATATGCAACGACGTGGAGTCACTAGATGCCGAATTAAACCACATCAGAAAGGACCTCCACCGGAATGGATATCCCAAGAAACTCCTAGAAGAAGTATTGAAACAACTCCGGAGAACGAAGACATCTGAAGAGCAACAACAAAGCACAGTGATCTGCCTTCCGTACATCAGAGGTGTCTCCGAGAAGATCAGAAGGATCGGAAACAAGTTCAACATCAAGAGCTGCTTCCAATCCGGCAGTACTTTACGGAGTTTCCTGACCAAGACCAAACCTGACAACAAAAATGAAATCAGTAAGAATTGCATTCATGAAGTTCCATGTGAATGCGGAGATTCCTACATTGGAGAGACAAAGAGACCGTTATCGGTAAGATTGGATGAGCACAAGAAATGGACTCAACGTGGAGAAACATCAAAATCGGGAATCGCTGACCACGCCTGGACTGAGCACCATCGAGTTCTATGGGAAGACGCAAGTGTTCTACATAGAGAGGAGCTTTGGTTCAAACGAAAGTTCAAAGAGGCCGCCTACATCGGAGCCAATAACGCCTTCAGTCAACCAAGCGTTGAGATCAAGAACGTATGGAAACCCCTGATTGCTCTTTCTGGCGGGCTGCAGAGGCGCGAAACTTCACGCACCACCACACCGCGCAAAATTACACGCACCGCTGCACATGGCGGAATTGCACGCATCATTGCGCCGACAGTCCTATAAATTGGTAAGTAGCACCTAAACTTGTCAGTATTCACCTGAAGACGATTGCAGATACAAGCATTCGAAACGTCGTGAAAACCTTTCAAATACATAAAGACGATGGACGTCCGAAACGATAGTAATCAAGTTACCACATCGTCTACAACCTTCAAACAAAAGTCTTAAAATATATTATGAAAAAAAAAAAAAACTTAAAATATATTATGAAAAAAAAAAAGATAATCGAGCTACTTATTCGAAAAGCTATACCATACGAATAAACAAGGATATACCGCTAAGGCTAAGCCAGCGCGTGGTCTGAAAAGTCTATGTCTATATAGGTAATACATTTTTGAGATATTGTTGAGTCAGATTCACAATTTGTTACTGTGATATAAAGAGGGAAGAAAAGAGAAACTTAGATAATGGAATAGAAACTTAGATAAACTGAATACTTAATAACTAATAACTCCTGAAAATAGCAATAATAACAAGTGAGTTAAATACTTAATAATTTTAACTAATAAGTTGAGAATTATTCAAATATTCGGTTCTATCACATTGTGGATATAACTCCTTTCTGTCGAAAGGAGATGGTTCTTCGTTTTTTTTTAATGAAAAAATGGATGTTGATTCCTTGATGTTCTTGGGAAGGCTGTTGAATATTCTTATACTCAGGTAAGTGTATCCTCTTTGACCAATTGTTTTGAATGAATATTCAGTGCGGAACATTTTTTCCTATTTGGCCCTAGTGTTGTAACTGTGATCAATATGCCTCAAATGACTTTTATTTTTGAATTGGTCCACAGACATATGTAGGTAATATAATTGCCTGAGATCTAATGTTTTACTCTCCGAAAAAAGTAGGTTTGAAGAGTAAATCCGATTTTTATTGAAACAAATTTTCAGATTTTTTTTTTGTAGTACATCCAGAAATTTTAAGTGACTGCTGGCTATACCTCCCCAACCTAAGATCCCATACGTCAATCCCGACTCGACAAGTGTATGATAAAGAGTTTTCATTTGAGAGGTATTCAATATAAGAATAAGAATGAAATATGAGAACTTATGAAGGATACTCCTCAGGGTTCCTACCGTTTTCTTTGTGTGAATATTCCATCTCAAATGTTTGTCTATATATACACCTAAATATTTCAAAAATTCAGAAGAATTCAATTGAATAACATTGTCTGATTTTTTTATGTCCAGGTGGTTAAAATCTGGAAGGTGGGAAGAGTAGCAGGCGAATGTGAGGAACGATGTTCTTTCGTAATTGATTGTTAATTTTTTCTGATTGGAACAATCTATTATCATGCTTATATCACTCTCAACTTCACTTTTCAGCATACCCTCATGATTCATTTTCATAAAATATTGCTGTATCATCCGCGAATCACCGGCGGTTTGTGAGGTGAGAATGCCATTCATATATATATAATGAAACATATAGGGCCTAAAACTGTTCCCTGAGGCACACCATATTGCACAGTTCTTTCTTCACTCAATACATTATCAATTTTTACGCGTTGCTTTCGGTTGGTTGAGTAGCTTTCAAAGAGTTTATTCACATTTCCTCTGAATCCAAGATCCTGCAAGTCCGTCAGAAGCTGTGAATGGTCAACAGTGTCAAAGGCCTTTGCAAGATCTAGGAAAACCACCAATGGATGTTCCTTTTTATCCAAACTATTATATATTTTTGATGTCAGTGAGCAAATGGCATCATTTGTGGATTTTCCTTCTATAAATCCAAATTGTTTTTCAGATAGAAGTTTCTTTTGATTCAAATAATGTACCATTCTGGTTTTTAAGGTTTTTTCAAATAGTTTCGCAATATTGCTAATTAGAGTGATAGGCCGGTAGTTCAAGATTGCATCGTGTTTACCACTTTTGTATAAAGGTTTAAAAACACCAGTTTTGAGCGCGTCTGGCCATATACCATCCTCAAAAATTTTATTGATTAAAAACGTGATATTTCATTCTTAATTTTTTTTAATAGCTCTGCCCGAATTCCGTCGAAACCAGGGGCCTTATGATCTTTCAAACTATCTATTGTACTAGTTAATTCATTTTTTGTTACAGGTGCTAGAAATATTGAAGATTCTACGCTAGTCATCTTTAATGGTGAGATTGAAGGGGTTCCAATTTTGTCTACGAACTTCTTGCCTAACGAGGTGTAATGTTTATCAAATAGGTTTGCTATTTCTACACTATCAGTGACGGTTTTTCCTTCGTGTTGTAATTGGTTTATATGAATGTGGTTTTTAGTAGCTGATAGTTCTTTTACTATATTCCAAATTATTTTATTGTCACCCCTGCTGTTATCAATTTTATTTTTGTAATATTTGATTTTGGCCCTTTTTATTAGTGTATTCACTATGTTTCGGTAATTAAAGTATTCATTTTTTACTACTTCGTTATTTTTATTCTTTTTGTACTCTTTGAATAGTTCATTCCTATGATTAATACTCTTGTGTTATCCAGTTTTTCCTCTTTACTTCAATGTTTTATGTTGTGTGATTTTGAGCAGATTTCGATGGCATTTTTCAAAAACGATACAATATAATCTGTACATGCATCAACATCTTGCAACGAATAAAAGTGAGCCCAATCATGATTTTCTGATTTATTTTTCAATTTTTCATAGTTGACTATAGCGACGGTATTATTTGTTTTTATAGGTATTTTTGGGTGTTTAAGCGGCAATTCCAGCAGGGTAGCGGAGTGGTCTGTTACGTCTATTTCTAAGACTGCAGACGACAAAGCAAGCTCATTTTTCGAATTTTTATAGAATATGTGATCTAAGCATGTATTACTCTGTAGTCTAGTCGGGCAGTTCATCAGGGAATGGAAATTGTATTCATACATAACATTCAAATAATCGGAAATAACATCGTCCTCATCTAAAATGTTCAAGTTCATATCACCTACAATAACATGGTGGGTTGAATTATACTTTTGTTTTTTTTTAAATATTCTGTCAAGTCAGTGATGAATTGTTTCGAATCAGAACTTGAGGGCCTATAGACAGCAGTTATAGTATAAAGTTCATTATCTATTTCAAATTTTACTTCTATGGCTTTGCTTCTATGTATTTGTATTATTTGGAAGTTGCATCGAAGACTAGTCGAGGTATATATCAAGACACCATCACATTTTTTAACATTTCCTTCATTATATATTAAATTGTAACCATCTATCTGAAATAAGTCAACATTGTGGATTTTTCGTGTTTCTGTCAATACCAGAATGGATAATTCATTGATAGTTTCTGATAAATAGGCCTTTGAAGTATCTAAGTTTTTTGATACACTTCTTATGTTTTGGTGTAGTATCCTGAAATTGTGTTTATTTTGAGAAACATGTTCAGTGTATTCCTCTATATTTTCAAATTTTATTGTATTGTGATGTTTATACTCATAGTCCCTTATATACTGATTCATACTAAAACATCAAGGCATCAAAAGAGAGGGTGAGAGTAAGAATATTGCAAATGAAATATGGATAGAAAATTGATACAGTTTTTAGATTTGCTTTTTCAATGATGTATTGCTGTTAATCCGTGGCCGAGTGTTGTATACGTGTTTCTGGCTTTTATCGTCTGTTTGTTTGATTTCGTTCTGACTGGTCGCTGGTAAGTTCGGTATATTTTCTTTTTTTTCCGTTTTCTGTATAGAGGTCCCGTGTGTGTTTTGGTAGGGATGGTTCACTTTTTGACTCGTTTCTCTTGAATATTTCTTCGGGTTCTCACCATCACGACACATCTCATTGTTGCCAGATAAAGTTATAATTAAACGATGAGTTTTTTTTCCATTTCAAGTAAAACATTTAATTGAGTGTCATCGGTAAAGGTAGGCTCATTGTCAACATTGCCACTTTCATTAAATATGTGCAATATTTGCTTATTGGTTCCCGATCAGGATATTGTCGCATACTTCTTTTTCGATCGCCGTAACCTAAGATCATCAAAACTTCTATTCGCTGTTTTTCTGACAGTACCTATATCGTAATTTCCTATGAAATCTTTTTGGGTAATATTTTTCTGAAAGTTATTGAAGACTTATAAATCGATATGATACACAACAAATCAATTTAATAATGACATATGCAATGGTAACTAAGAACTTATTGTCTGGTTATTAAGGACTTGCAGATGCTTTCATAGCTCACTTGAGATTTGGAAATATACTCGAACTAATTACTGAGTAATTTTTAGGTATTCATTGCAAAATAAATGATGAAATAAATATTGAGAAATATGAGCACCTGCTTCCTTCATACTCAGTATACTGTAACTTAAAATGTTACATATGACATATGTGAAATAGTTGAACTCAGAAAAATATTTGCTTTCAATTTTTGTTATGAGAATATACCCTTTCCATTTGAAAAATTATCGATGACGTCATATCTTGTAAGGTAGTGGGGATTAACATATTTTTTTGTTAATAAAAGTATAAAACTAAAAAGAAAATCGACATGTCTGAACTTCGAAAACAATTAACTCGTGAGATAATCGAGCGTTTCCTCACTTTATGAACGCACTATATAAGCTAGTGGAGGTACATATAATTCTTTAATTTCAGATTCAATATCATTCATTCCAAAAGATGTATTTTTTCCAAATTCAATGTTATTAATTTGTTTTTTGTTATTCGAAATGGATAATAATATAGAAAATCCACTAATTTGTTGCTCTATTCATGACTAATTCCATGATAGTGACAATAAATACTAAAATATACGCCTCGTTCTACAATTCGTGATACATTGTCCTCTCAGAAATGCATTCATTTCCACATGTACTCAGCTTCATAATACAAACATTCATAGATTCACAAAAAAAATTATGACTTAATTTCCCGTACCTGCCACAGAATATGATTCAACCTTTTCAAAGTGTGAACAATAAGCAATTTGCAAAAGGATTTTCAAATCTCTCATCCTCATGTACAGTATTCTCTCCTGTTGAATAATTCATAGGCTCTGACATCTAGGGGTTTTTTCATCATGAGCAAAAAAAAATGTTTTTACGATTTTCCTGATTCTATTGATTCTACTTGCAAGATTGAACAAGTGCCGTATCATGTATCGCCTTAAAAATCAAGTGGCTAATGGAAGTGAAATCTCGTTAGTGGTTATTCTCGAAGAAAGTGGGAATTGTCCTACATATTTTTTTCAATAGGTTATTCTTTTGCTCACATTAATAGTATTTATTTTCTAAAACATAATTTTTATCACCTCACTTTGAATTCTTTGACGAGACTCCAGTTTAATAATCAGCATGCAAAAGGTCACAACTGCAGCAGAAAATATGAAGTCATTGGTTGTAGCCTTCCCATTCTTACTCAATTTATATATCCAACTATTTTTCCATACTTATTACTATTTACAAATTCTAATAATAATTTCTTATGATATCAACCAATTGCTATTCCTTCACAATTTCCAATTTTTACCTATGACCATCTATTCTCTGATTGACTTTTATCATGCAGACGTTTGCTGTTCTACCATTGGTTACTTTTAGTTATCTCCAATTTCATATACTGTATGTTTCAAATTTACAAATGTGTTGATCACCTTTTATTCATGCAAATTTTGTAAATTTAGACTTTTTGTTTTTTTTTTCAATTATGGTTTATGATCATTATGACAGTGTATGAAATTGATTGTGTTATATTATTTTGACATCTATCCATATTATACAAAGGCTTATAAATGAATAGAACTCCAAAAGTTATTCAAAAAAAATCTCTTGGAACTGATAACTATTTAGTAATTATTCTTTTTTTTTTCTTTTAAACCTTTAACTGGCATAACATAACATAACAATATATATATATATATATATATATATATATTTATATATATATATTTATAGCGAAAATGAGACAGACAATATTTTTTATATGACAGCAATCTGTTTCTTCTTGAATCCACAGTGAACGACATAAAGTTAATTTGGGATTTCACGAAGGTGCACATTTTTCATGAAAACACCGAAGAATATGAAGGTGTGTATCAAAAAAACTTGTTACATTAAGAGAAGGTTTGCCTTTCATGATTTTCCTGCAGGACAAAACGTTATAACCATAATTACGTGAATAAAAATCATTTTTTTATTGAATGATCTCATTGTAAAAGTTAACAGTTAATTGATATCGTACGTGTATTCTCATTTTGCGTTAGAATCCTGCGAAATGGGCGAAAAATACTTGCAAACGTGACTGAAAACCAACGAGTGCATTTAGGCGATTCAGGAGTGGGGGTAAAGCAGCAGATTCATAACGAGCGCAGCGCGCTTGTATTACTCATAGACAAGAGTTCTGTACTGATATAGACCGCAAACTCAATGGCAAAATTTCGCGTCCGATTTCAGCGCCATCTACGTGGTTGGAGTCATGAACTGATCAATAGGCGGCAATTTTTGAATTCGGCTCATAATAGTATTATGGATAAAGTCAGAAAAGTGGAATTTTACTTGACGAGTATGGTAAGTTGAATCCAAGCGAAGCGAGGATTTAAATACCATACGAGTCAAGTAAAATAACTTTTCTGACATTGTGCATATACTTTTTTTTTGCATTTGGTAAATAATTATTCATTTTGCCTTCCATATTGAAATCTGAGAATAATAAGTTACCGAGAAATTCTAAAAAAAGTTAGCAGTAACTTATCAATATAAACAGGTTTTTTTTTGTAATTGACAACGTTGATGGCATCCAAATTAACTCATTTTCCAAATAATTATCGAAATGGCTGATGAAAACGATTTGGAAGATATCTTGAATGCAGCCTGGGAAGCTTCTTCCAGTGAAATCTATGGAAAGGTACGAGAACGTTAAATGTTAATGGTTGCTATGCTGTAAAATGGCCCATTACTATACAATTTTGAGGTCGTTAATGTAGTGCATTACTGTACAAAATGCGAAAAAAAGAAATCACGAGACCCCTGACTCTGCCAGGAAAACCTTTCTGCCGAGGACCCTCGACCACCATTCATGTGGTATTAAGGATTCCTCAACATAAAGGATTTCTCAGCCTACTGTAGTGCGAATGAGCAATATTCAATCAAAATGGCAAACTCAGCTATCACCGTATTGAAAACTCAAAACAGAGACGAATGGATTTCACTCGTCATATTTGTCTGAAAAAAAAATATTGAGTGTGATAAGCTGAAAAATTCCTTCTCATTATTTTCGGTGTGCTTGGTGATTAAAATATTTAAAAAAGTGTTTGAAAAAATATGTAGATATGATCGAAATGTGCGAGTGATAGTAACAAGTATATGACGAAGGGGTGGTATCGATTTGTATTGTTGAACATCAGTGCCATTCAATCAGTTATAACAAAGGTTCGTTGAAAAATAAAAGAATCTCCTCAAATCCACAATGACAGTTTGGGCACTTGGCACTTGGCACCCAGTACACAAAGTACGAAATAAAAATGCATCTTGTTGTTTTTATTATAATTGCCAACACTTTTAAACTTTACATGTTTAAGGACATCCTCATTACTATGAAAAATATTTTAACAAGTCAATTTCTTGAGAGCTCTAATTTTTGCTTGCCTTTTTTTATATTTAAGGTATCGACTATGGGCTAGTAGTCGAATTCGATTATATTGTTTTTATCAGCAAGTTCATCCATTCCCTTTGAAGTTTTGTTGACATTTTTCACCCAAACTTGCATATGATAAAAACATATTAATTTATAAAACATTCGTTTCAGTTTTCTTCTATGTACAGAACATCCTACAGAAATTCTATGTTGGTTCAAAAATGCTAATATGTGACGATTCAAGCTCATTTCAGTTCCTTTATTCTCTAAATATTTATTTAATTCAGATATGAAATAAACAAAATAGGAAATCATTTTTGAACCAGGAGTTATAAGTGCATTAGGGTGGTATTTCTTAGCATCGATCATAAAATCAAATTGATCATTCCCTGACAAAAGTTTCCCTTTGCATGATTTGCATGCTATAAACTTCAACATTTTTTTTAAAACAAATCCACCTACATATTTTATTACAGACTGACCCAAATATGACACTTGATGATTTGTAGCTAGAGGTACAGAAATTTCTTGGCTTTCTTCATTTTCCATTTCTGAGTTTTGAATGTTTGATTCATTTAGAAGTAAATTATTCAAATTATTCGGTGGCATATTTGAGTCAGCTTCACAATTGGATCCTGGGAAATGGACATTGAAAAAATTGTTGATAATTAGTGTTTGGAAAGATATGATAAATGAAAAACAGGTAGGGTTTACATATCGTACACCATGACTGCGAATCTGGCCAAAAAAGTTTTCCAAAGGGTCTTGGTTGAGTGCTCTAGGTTTCAAGTAAGTGAAACCTTCTTTTGATAGCTTGCTAAATAGTGCCTTCATATTTTTAATTGTCAAGATCCAGTTTGAAACTGATGAGGGCACATAATGCTTTCCTTTTTCCAAAAATTTCGAAGACTGCAATACTGGAACCGCTTTATTCCAAAATTCAAGATGTTCAGAATTCTTGGTTAATGCTGTCCTCAGATATTTTCCATGTTGTGGGCTGAATGAAGTTCCATTAAAACTAAATAGCTTGTCAAAGAACAGAAGGAAATCAGCAGTGCCAACGGCCTCAGGTAGGAAACCCTCCACTCCTTAAAAAAAAAAGTTTTAGGCACAGATTTTCAAAAGTTTGCCATTTATAAGTTTGGCATTGCAGGAAATCTCTGATGTTAGGAACTGATGAATGCCACTTTTACTGCCTTGGGACTAAAATGTTAATATTTCCAAGAGACTGAAAGTGGCAATTCAGTTGCTAGAATCAAAAACTTGATACTAAGATAACTTCTTATAGTATAGACAAATTCTAGTCACTGCAATGCAAAACAGCCTATATACCACAGGACTGAAGTGGTTTTTTGATTGCTCAAGTGATTGTTGCCTTCGCTTATGCTCAGACAAAAAAAGATATGCACATCAGTCCCTTGAGCTCTTTGAGCAGCTGAGAAATTTAAATTTCTTTTTGAATTGTCAGTTGTCATACATACCAAGTTCCGAGAATCTTCTCATTATTGATGAGACACTGTGACTGAATACTTGAGCTGCATGACTAACTTTCATTTTCTTCATTTTACTGGCATACACATGTTAATCAGTAAGTTTGTAACACATTTTGTAGTCCAATTCTGCAGAATCCATTCGATGAAAATTAACAATGTTTCTCCATGAAGCTATATGTCTTCCCTTTTGCCACTGAAAATTGCATTCCTGTTGAGAGATTATTCCTAATCCCCTTCAGCAAGTGAGGAGGGTCAAATAATGGTATCACTTCATGATTATTGACAAGAAAACCAGCATATCGGTTTTCTTGGTTGTTTTGCTTACAAAATATGTCTGTTGTTTCCAAGAGGTATTTTATTGCAGCAGAGTTGATACCCACTTGATCACAGACTGTTGCTACAACATTCAAATCAATACCTTGCAGAGCAGTGATCACTTCATTGATTTTTACTGCTAGACCATGCCCTTTCAGACTGTCATCAATAAAGTAATAGGCAATAGGTTGTTTCCAATTAGCGAACACACCCTTTACTATAAATACTAGCGCTCTATCGGCAAACTTTTCATTTCTACAACTCTCCCCAAAGTCTTCGAAACCAATTATATTGTCCATCGTTTTGCTATATGCTGAGCCTGGCTGCGAAGATATCTCATTGAACATCAATAAAGACACCTTCTGCTCTTTTTGCATCTTCTCAACACTTTCCTTCAAACTTGTCAAAATATTGTTATTCAAACCACAATCTATACTGATGGAACCCAACATTCTGTTCAGTGTTGTTTTTGTTGGTAAGGTGAACAATTTCTGCAAGATTCTATAACCCTTTGGACTTTGCTTGTATAGGGTGAGTGCCAACAACTTATCTTCTTGAGTGTATCTTCTTTCCTTTTTATTCTTTTTCTGCTGAGAAATTTGAGAAAGAATGAAATTCCTAGTAGGCTCATTAACAACTCTTCTCAAATATTCTCTAGTCGTTGCCAACTGGGTGGCTGCTTCCAATTTCTCTTTCAAATCCAAATTTTCTTTGTGCCAAGTAGAAGATACTCTTCTTAAATTCCTAGCAACTCGTTAAAGTTTGCTGGCTCTGGGTGAAAGCTGGGATGATCTGGTCGCATTTGCCAATTTAAAAAAATTGAGTCTACGTCGAAAAACTAAAATAAAATTGTTGAAATATAGATAGGTATACAAGAATACAATAAAACATTTTTAATCTGATTGTTTGTAAATGTAATCATATTAATATCCAAGATGGCATATTCCTGGTTTCAAAAAAAATTTTACTTTGAATATTTGAGTAGAGCACTATATATTCGGAATATGTAATGAAGAAACATATTGTTAACGAACCTCTGGTCTTCCTTAAATTTTTATCTTGAACGAGAGAAGATGGTGATTCGGTATGAAAATTACAAATGGAAACTAGATATTCTTGACACTTTTTTGGGGTTATAACCTTCCACAATCTGAAAACAAAATTAAATAGACCAGAGAATCTATACAAGTGTAAAAGAGTAGAAAGTACTTCGCCTAAAAATATTCAAATAGTCAGTAACTTGTCGTATTCTAATTCTTGCCTATCACAAAAATTTTTTGAATTCAAAGATACTGTTGACGTTCCGAGAACCGTATCCGTTCTCGTTTTTAAGAATATTTTCAATACAGATAAAAATTTCTCAGTATTTACCACAGTGTTTTTCAAACATGATCTTTACAACCTTTTTTTTTACTAATGTCAAAAAGAGTTCTGTCAAAAACAAAACCGAGAAACATAGAAGAAAAATAAAAAAATGGTGAATACAATATACCTTACTGGAAGAAGATTTTGCATTTGGCAAAGCGATAATGGATTGATTCCATTATTTGGACAACACTCCATATATCAAATAAACAAGCTAATGTCTCATCATCCTTTTCACAGAACTCTGTTGACATAAGTAAAAAACGCTAACGTTCGAAAAATACTGCGAGAAATGTTCATCTATATTCAAAAAATAAAATAAAACGAGAACGGATACAGTTTCCGAAACGTATATAAAGAAGTATCTTCGAATTCAATAATTTTTTGTGATAGACAAGAATCAGAATACGACAAGTTATTGACTAATGGAATATTTTTCAATTCGTAACTTATCGGGAAAGTAATTTATCTGCCCTTCTACAATTGTATAGATTCCCTGATCCATTTAATTTCGTTTTCAGATTGTGGAAAGTTATAATCCCCAAAAAAGTGTCGAGAATGAGTATTCCACCACAAAAAATTAACTTCAAATAATAAAAGGAAATATGTTACCTTTACTGGTTTTTGGTGTCCTGGGCAATGCTTCATTCTTAGAACATCCAGCAGTGGGGGAGTTTTTCTTTGTCACAGGAGCTGTAAAAAAGGGGAAATGTTAATATAATTCAATAAAAAAATGCATCAAAAGTATAATTGCAATAGTGAAGTGTGTTCTTCAACATTCAGGAACACAATGATTAGATTTTGAAGTTAAAATATTCCATAAATCAAATCATCTTTGCAGTTGTCATTAATAATGACAAAATTACATTCGCTACGAAAATAAATAGTTTTGAGAAGTATTTGTAAAGAGCGATGGACCTCTGGGGCGACATTATGAGTGCGTTCCACTAAGCTCTCACAACGATCAAAATATTCTTTCAGCCGTTCCACATGACAACCACGGTCGTGGCGAAAACGTCACTAATGACATCATTATTATCGCTCACGGCGAGCCCACAACGACCCATCTGAAGAACTGGGTCAAAGTGGACGTTTTGAGAAATGCGGCGCAATTTTTAAAAGTTAAAGATGACGACAAAAAAAAATTACCTTGTATGACTTGGATAGAAATATTTTAGTGGAAACTTAAGTTTCTTCCGCAGATGCTCAACGTGCGACCACATGTAAATATTCTTCATCTGAATAACGATCAATTACACTTTCATAATTAATAATACATGGCCTAAGTTTTCGCTTTTCACGATTCTGTAAAATTGCATTCCACTCTTCATTTCATCGAAACTAGAAGTAGTTTCTGAAGCAACATTGCGCTGCATCAACAAATACCCAACTGTCGCCATAAAAGACATTTCGATTATATTTGAACGTAAATAATTAAAATATAAATAAATTAAAAGGTAACCTCTTCAAGCTTCTGACTTATTTTCACCATTTGTAATGTTTACATGAACGGTAAATGCTCCAGTCCATTCCACTTGAGTTTTCGGTTGTAACGCTCGCAAACAAGTGGTAGAAAACAATAATAGTACCTGTACTTCCTTGGGTTGCACATAAACTGTCTTCGATTGTTGAACATTCAGTGACTGGACTGGTACACCTCATCATTTCCAATGCAGTAGAGGAGCTGGGTGTTTCCAACATAGAGTGAGTCTTGAGGATGCCCTTGCACCTTGGAAGCATGATGAAATCCTCTATAGTGTATTCAGTTTCTGCATAAAAAATAAATGTAGTTATAACCTGAATTTCAATAATTAATAATTGAAAAACTCAAAATATTATTGTATTTGAACAACTTGCGCAAATTTTACATACCTCCAAGATTCCATACCGGTAATGAACCTAATTTTAATCTTCTAGGAAACACTGGCAAAATACAGCTTTCATGAAAATGTTCTTTACATATCCTATAGTTTTTATACAATTGATTTCTATTCAAAGACTCTAAGTCCTTCCTAGCAATCCTTCGTAACCATATATCACAAATCTGGAAATTAATCAAGCATTGGTTGAGTTTCATGAAAAATAAGGAATGAACGAATACAAAATCAATTAAAAAATACAAACCTGTGTACAATTAACAGGAAAGCGATGCAATTTTTTTTTTCATTGTTACCGCAGGAAGGCACGCAACAATAAAATACCATATTAATCGAAGACTTCTCCAAACTTCAAATACCAAGAGCAAACAGAAAAATTCTAAATTGTTTATGTTCCACACGTTGAAGATTATAAACAATGAATGACAGACTGTCATTGAAAGTATTGACGCTCCCCTGGCACGCGCTTTCGTGTTAGTCACTTGAGTCGATCTCCGCGCCCCTTTACGGTTTGTAGTCAACACTAAGATCGAGTATGACCTTGATCATATGAGATGATACACCGTGGTATTTGATGTGAATATTTGGGACAAGCCCTATATACAGTACCGGACATCAGATGCCTAATGTCTGGGTTTTTTTTATGTAAGAAGTATCAACGTCTGTCAACGTGTATTAATAGTTTGCTCCATTTTATCCAATTACATTGGTCTGGTTGTATATCGTGTATGATCTCATTCTAATCCCCATACCCAACAACAGTATTACTATACTATACTACTCAGCCGCTTTCACGCACTCGCCCATTTTCGGTCAAGTTTGAAAGGATTTCTCACCTGTTTTGCAGAATTTTAACTCGAAACGAGTATATACATTTTTTAGTACTATACTTCTACTCTAGAAACATCTTCGAAAGATTGGAATCGGATCACCCATAACGCATCGAGGTCTGCTGCAATAAAGTGCATTAAAAAAATCAGATTGCAATTATGCCAAAACTAATGATCCGACAGCGCCTGAGTTCCTCACACATGAAGTACACACCAATCACTACTGAATCTTGGAGAACCTGCTTCATAACATGAAAAATGGAGGTGTTATGAATTTTAATAAAAACGCAGATTTTCTCAGGTTTTTCCGATTTTTCTCCGATCGAGTCGTGATAGGGCTAATTTTTTTGCATTTCAATTCTCTGCACTCGTCTATCGAGTGTATCGAGATTGCTCCATTATTTTACAAGTTGCAATTCAAAAACGATGAAATAAAAAAAAAATGCTTGTAAATGTTTATAACAATGTAGGCACTGACAGTTTGGAGTAGGAAACTCAACAGGATATAAATATGGACTGTTTTTCATATGATGGCACAGTCGGTTTCCTGGTAGTATTTTTGTCACGGAATCAAAAGAGCAGAAAATCCTATCGATTGGCCTAAATTGGCACGTTTGCAAGATTGATTTCGTACCTTCTCCGGTATGAAGTTAGACTTTTGAGGCTTTGAGCCCCTTTATGTCGTTCGATAATGAATGCTAAGGCAAATTTACATCCCTTAAATACGAAAGTACTAGGTAAAATTCAGCGGAAGTTCTAATTCTCAATGAATTAAGTAATTATGATAATATTCGGGAAGTTGTGAAGTGAAGGGGATTATTCCAGAGAATAATGAGTTATTGCACAGCGGGCTTATCTGAGGTACTAAGTCGGGATGAACTCGCATTTTTGGAGTGGGTATATTATTTTTCAGGAATTAATACTGATCACAAACATTTGAAAGAACATTTTGTATTATATTACCTAAGTATATTGAATTTTATTTCCATAATTGGAGTTGCTCAAAAAAGCCTTCACACTCTAAAGAGATTCCTCAATATTTCAATATAAAGAACAAAAATTAAACTCATTAATGTTAGACAGCTTTACATATTTGTTGATATTATATTATAGGGCGATTTTTTCGCGGCTTTTATCCCGGCAGCTGTTCTCCGCGGCTTTTTTTGCGGCGGCTTTTCTTTTCAGCGGCTTATGTTATGATTATGACGTGAAGAAAGAAATAAACACAATTTTCACTTCAAGAAACATCTATTGAATAAAACAAGAAAAAAATTGCCCGAAATTGAGCCGACTTACGTACTAATCAAGAACAGAAGTACGTTTGGACAGAATTTGACGGCGCCATCTAGCGATGGTGCCCACCGTCCTCCAATGGTGAACCCATTACAGTGACTTACTATCTTCTTTCTCTTTAAACAATGCTTTCACCATCGATGCTCTGTAATAATTTCATCGTTCTATTGTTATTGGGGATAAAACGAAGTGGACTAGAAAAGTAAACTCGAAAACACATGAGGTCCTATCAAAACATGTTTTTTACCATGAAATTTATTTGAGCAGACGGTAAACGGTGTTTAGCTGCCAGTGGAAAAAGGACAGAGTACAGTGCACGATCATCGGATAATTGAACAGTACAGGGTGCCCCAAAAGTATTAAATTACTATGATTATAGTTACCTATCAATTTTACGAGAAAAAAATAAGCAAGTCAATGACACAGGGTGTCTCAAATTAATTTTTAAATAATAGAATAATAACAGAAACTATTTTTTATATTTTCATTTTTCAAATAAGCTTATCAAATTTATAGGTATCTATATCTAGTTATTAAAATAGTTACCATGAAACCATGCTAATTTCCAATATGGGTGATAATTAACCTACGCCCTTCTACCGATCGGTGCAGGAAACCCAGTGGAATATCCTTCCATAACTGCTTGGTGGGATGTGTGTATGTTAGTGTCGACCCATGTTTTCTGCACAGTATGTCCTTCTTTGAGCCATGTTTCGTCCAAATTGTCCTTCCTCCAGATCGATATTTCCTGATCGTCCTTAAATAATTTCATCTCCAACGCACAATTTCGTCTTTATCTATAAGGAAGGACTTCCTATTCTGCTTCTTCCAGGAAAAGCCTATCTTGGGTAAAAGTTTCCATAATTTGTTCTGCCAACTTGTGGTAAATCGTCGTCTTCCTGAATTGACTATAGAACTTTGTCTATTGTTGGCATCTCTTTATTCATATAAAAAGAGTGAAGTTTCTTTCAGGCGGTCCTATCGAAGCCATCGATTGATAGTGACTTCCTTCCAGAATTTTGTTTTGGTGCACTGATGACTCCACTTTTCTTTTCGTTCGAAAACCTGTACATTGTTCTTTCACTCACTCCCGTCGTATTAGAACATGTAGACAGTACCTGGCAAACGGAACTCGTGGGTTGTTGATGAACAAGTGCATCATGCACATTGGGCACTATAGTTTTTTCTCTTACAGAGAATGCAACAAACGTATTGAGTTTAACTGGTGTGAAGTTTGCACCCGATGCCATTTTCATAAACACTACTCAAAGATCACAAACGTGTTAAGGATAAGCAGTAGCTCGTCACGGACTCCCCCCCCTCCACAGCAAAGCAGTATTCTATTGTATTTTGTAGAAATACCCAGAATTCCTTTATTTATTTGCTTTTAATACCAACTAATGATCCTATAATGGAGCAGGTATATCCACTCTGCATTAATTATCCTTCATAATAACAATTTCGAATTGTGTTGGTTTCACCTAGAAAGTAAGTGAATTTTAATTATGAGGTATCAACTGAGAACCCTCGTTTATTTCGACCTGACAATTTACTATAGTAATTGTGCTCAAATATATACCTCGAATCCTTTATAATAACAAGTGGAGAGGGAAATAGGTATTAGTATTATTAATTATTCATTTTGTAGGTATTTAACCATATTCTCATGACTTGCTCTTAAGTAAATCCGTGTTCACAGTAAAGTTTGTAATGAGTATAATTGAATTTCTGTCTTACATTTTGGTAAGAAATGTAGCGCTTATGGGAAAAAACGGCAGAGTATACTGCATGATTATCACATTATCACATCCTGATTGGTTCAAATTAACAATTAAAACATGTCAGTTTATTGTTGGAATGTTAGTTTTGACAGATGAATGAAATTCTCAGAGTAATTGATTACTATTATCAAGAATCATTGCAAATTCCAACCAAAATTCGGCATACAAAATTCATATGACAATTGATAAAATACAAAATGTTACCCTTTATGATAATGCAAAATTAATTCCTTTTGATGTACAGAATCTAGTCCCAAGTAGATAGAAAGAAAAAAATTCAATTCGACAACAAAATGAATTCTTTTTCAAAAGGGTTAATTATGAAAACCCTTTGAGTCCTTTACTTGCCGAAATTTTTATGAAAAACCTATAAAATACGATTCATGTACATCCTTTGATGAAACAATTCATGTATTGATATGTGGATGATATTTTGGTTTGTTTCATTTGTACCAACATCAATTAGAATTATGAATATATCAACAAAATTCATTATCGAAATAGAATCAGAACACTGAATTGATTCCTTGGACTTGACAAAACCAAACTAACCAAAAATAAATTATTTTTAAATTTTCCACAAATCCCTCCACCACACGGATATTACTATTCATATCAACTCTTACCATCTCTACCAACATAAAGTTGCAGCTTATAATAGCATGATTCATAGATAAGCAGTTTTTCCCCTTTCAACAGAGATTTTCAAAAAAAAACTTCACAGCATAATTTATTGAACAATGAATATAAAGTTGACCTGAGAGATAGAATTCTCTTAAAAAAACTCTATTCAAAAGCTATGCGCGAAATTTTTCCTACCAACAAAAACTCTAATCAAAATTATAAAACACTCACATATTGTCGACAGACTACAGAAAAAATAAAATTTTCATCAAGTAACGGCTGAGTCAATAATGTTTGTCAAATCTTTCTTTATTCCATTGAAAGAATAGGGTTTTTGTACTTCAAACTGGCTAAATCTTGAGTAGGTAGATACTTTTAACCTTTGAAACTGAAACTCTTACAATTAATGAATCGTGAAAAACTGTCTAGGAAATTATTTATAATAGATATCAATGGTGATTACAGGAATTCCCCTAACTCAATCGATTTCCATTCCATTTTCAATAAAAAAATGTTCTAATGAAAGAGTTTTCATGACCCTATTAAATAACTAGTTTGAAATGTTTGAAGAGCGTTGGAATAATGCAACTTCAACTATCCTTGATGCTCATTATTCATATTTGTCTTTCATTTGGGGTAGAAAAATAATTACGACCAAGCGAATTCAGTCGACGATGTCTATCTTCAGAAAATGGTTCTCTGGAGGAGATACTCTTCCTGAAGGTAACAATTAATTTCAATTTATTCTACATGTCGTTATAGGTAGATAGATAATGGTCATTTTATCTCACCATGCCCGTCAAAATTTTGTACGTGTTGGTGTTTTAAACATCCACTCTCTGAAGAAAAAATGTGAGAATTGATATTGCCATAAAGTTTTTTTTTTTTCGGAAACAGATGTTCTTGGAAAAGGATGTTAGAATTATGTAATATTATTTTCCAGATGATCATCTACGTGGTCTCGTTCAAATACTGATGATTGTAACGGGCAACAAAATATTGAAGACTGCTTTAAAAATATGGGTTGGTCTGCTGATTTCGCAGAACATTATGTTTATGGCTTATTTGCACTTTTGGTCAGTGAAATTTGATGAAATTATGAAAATGCTACCTATTCAGATCATGACATCCGCAGTGAGTACATCAGAATATATTCAGTAATATTCAACTGTGAAAGAATTACATCAGATAGCACATATAAAGAGTGAACGATATGACGAATATAATGGTTTCAGGTTATCAGAATATGATGCTATTCGGGCTGTGCCACAAGAGTGTAGCCTAAGAATTGTTTAATGGCATAAAAGTACTCTGAATGATTACTCTCGTTTCGGACGTCCATCGTCTCAAGGAATTTGAACCTGAAGATGATTGCAGATACAAGCATTCGAAACTTCGTGAAAACCTTTCAGATCCATTCAGACGATGGACGTACAGAACGAGAGTAATCAAGTTACCACATCGTCTACAACCTTCAAACAAAAGAACTCCAAATGTTGAATGAAATGAAGCTATTCTTCACTATAAACACTCTAAAAGAAACCGGGGCACGTTCAAATAATTTGAATAATCAACAACATAACGACCTTTTCTCATTCATGGGAATTTTCAGGGATAATCATTACTTGAAAAGAAAAAATCCTCCTGACTGGACGATGGCATTATGAGCTGCTCTGCACTTATCGAGGATCTGCAAAATATAAAAATATACCGCACTTAGTTTTTCTCATTTGTTTGAAGATATAAACAGGATGTTCATAAAATCGGATATGAAATCATCTGCGACTGGAAGATAAACTTCGGTCACTATCTTCCATCGTTCAAGATAACCTCTTGTTGGGTATTTATGTTGAAAAAGGAAACATTCTTGGTCGAACCCCCTCTTATTGTGGAATTTACGGCAGATGGGTGATATTTCCCAAACTGAATAATTATTCATTAATTTCTATAATTTTCGAAATACAGGAACACCACATTTCATAAATCGTCATATCGGAAAATTTCATTGGCGCTTTTCTAGAAAAAACCTAACCAAAAATAGTACAGGCTATAATTTAATATGCAATTTTATGTCCCACAAACGCAATAACCGATTTCTCTATCAAAAATCTGACATCACTGGATTCAGGCAGTCTCAAAATATCAATTCTAAAAATTTCATCGAAATGTGGGAATCAACGGAAAAGTTATTGGGAGTAATGAATTGGAATGCCTTAAAATTATGACACTAATCCACTTTCAACACTACCTAGTGTTAAAAACAACTGAAAATTGAAACAACTATATGAAATATATGAATAATGGTAATTCTAGTAACATTGCCTATAATTTTCCTATAATTATTATTATATTCATTTAGGGATAGTATCTGAATGTTGAAACGTGCCTATCCATACAGCTCGTAAAAGTACGGCTAGCTGAACACTGGGAACATCGATGTTTCTATAATCCTACCACAGATGAAATTTCATTGCAGATGTTGGGACCAGTAACTCATCTGAACTGTCCTGTAATGAATTCTTGGCTGGCTTTTATGAGAAAATTCTGTTTATACAGTGACTGATTTTGTTTCCAATTGTTCCCTGACTGGAATTCCCCAATATTTGAATTTTTCTAATGGAAACTGTTGGCAGAACAATTCCTCATAGTTCTTGGTCAAATAATATTGAAAAATATAAAAGGGTCTTTTCTCCCTTCACCCTGATCTTGGCGTGTTTCTGACAAATTCGGAATTGCCTTGGGCGCCACTTTTTTTCATAGTGCGAAGGCTACATAGCTTCGGGCAGTCTCAGTGGAAAAAATTGCCCTTGACTGGAATTCGAACCTGGGTGCTGACTACTGCTGTTCCACTCAAAGCTCTGAATTAAAGTAATAAAAATGGCCAGTTCAAAGTCAATCATAATCGGTTCATTTTATACTTCTACTTCTACAATCTATCTACTATATACTCAAAGGGTACATGAGCAGGACAAACTGTTCTATAGTAGTGGGATCTCAGAATGAGAGAAAGTTTAGCCAGTAGTACAAAAGACGGCATTATGCGCTATGTAAAGACGGCATTAGACATGTTAATCATCAAACCGGGTTTCAACATACAAGCTAACGAGCGGCTATTATATATATATATATATATATATATATATATATATATATATATATATATATATATATATATATACATCAGCGCGGTGAGCAGTTTGGAACCGTACGTGTAGAGGTGTCCTAATTCCTTCTAGATGTCACCTGAGTTCTGCTATTATAATATCGCTTTTCATCCCTTCTCCTATCTACATGCGCTTTTCAGGGGTCTAACCTACGCGACTTTTAGTGTGGTGAGGTACTAAGTGTATTGCTACCCAACTGACAGCTTTCTCATTCCTTGGCTGGCTACACGCGACTCTCCAGTATTCAACCTACGCGACTGTTTGTTGGTGAGGTACTATGTGCCTTGCTACCCAACTGATAGCTTTCTCCACTTTCGGCTGGCTACACGCGACTTTCCGGTATCTAACCTGCGTGACCGTTAGTTTAGTGAGGTACTAGGTGCCTTGCTACCCAACTAACAGCTTTCTCCACCCTCGGCTGGTTACACGGCGTTTTCTGGTATCTTACCTACGCGACTGTTAGTTTAGTGAGGTACTAGGTGCCTTGCTACCCAACTAACAGCTTTCTCCACCCTCGGCTGGTTACACGCGATTTTCCGGTATCTAACCTACGCGACCGTTAGTGTAGTGAGGTACTAGGTGCCTTGTACCCAACTGACACTTTCTCCACCTCAGCTGGTACACGCGACTTACCCGTATCTAACCTACGCGACTGTTAGTGTGGTAAGGTACTATGTGACATGCTACCCAACTGACAGCTTTCTCCACCCTCGGCTGGCCACACGCGAATTGTCCGTATCTAACCTTTTTTTTTGTGGCAGAGGAGAGGAAATCTTGCATAGACCCCGGTCTTTCCGGGGTGCCGGATGCTTACCGACTAACACCTCTCCTCTTTTCGTCCTGCCCCCCACACTGAAATCCACTTCCACATTACTTCAGTGTGAGGGCTGTCCTTTCCTTCAATTAATTCTGCTTTCTCTTTCCTTGGTTTCTATTATTGCTCTCACAGTTCTATATGTTTGTTTCCACGTTTTCTCAGATTTCATCAATCCCTCCATTATGTTTTGTACGTCGAATATCCTATTGTTTGAATCTTCGTACTGTCTCCCTGTGTCACCCCATCTGGCACATAGGAACAAGGTATGTGCCGCATCTTCAACTGCTTGGCAGTATACACAATCATTCGACTATGCTCTCCTCTGTTCAGGAAGGTATTTCCTGAAGCATCCGTGACCTGTCAATACTTGTGTGAGGAAGTAGTCGACTTCTCCAAATGGTCTGTCAAGCCATCTGTTTATGTCCTGGATGGCGGACCATTTCCTCCAAATTTGAATCATTCGCTACGAAATTTGGTACTCGGAGATTTTTGAGATCGATTGACACGAATCTGAAGTCAAGTTTTCCAAAAACAAGATGGTGATCTAAAAATTGTGGACCATTTCTCTCAAATTTGAATCATTCACTACGAAATTCGGTACTCGGAGGTTTTGAGGTCGCTGAACATGATTTTATTCTGATAGAACGAAAGAATATATTAATACATACATGTATTTGGGATATAGTAGATTGGGAAAGCATGTTAATACAAATACACTATGAATATAAATACTAGTTTATTGAAAATTACATTGAATATTACTTTTGTGTAAGAAAAATACAAAAAGACGCTTAGACTTATATAGTCCAATTGCTGTCCAAATAACTATCATTATTGTTTTGTTTTTCATCCGCGAATAACGTGTAAGGGCTATGGACGATGCTACCTCCATGACTTTGTACACTTCATTCGCATTATAATGTGGATGATTTTCCAATTAATCGAACAACTACTGTCACGTGAAACCAATTGCAACCACTTCACTGCTTTTCCGAGAGCCTGAAAAAATCAATTCAACAGTGAGACAATAATACATAATTAACAAAATAATACCTAATGCAATAAAACTTAATGCTCGTACCGATTCTCACCAAATTCAATTCCAAATATCATGGTAGATACTCAATGTATCCAAAAAAATATAACCCAATATCACAAAATTTGCAAAAGTTAAAATCTGCACAGACATTCTTTGAAAATAAAAAAATTTCAAAGGATCTCGCCAAACTTAATAGCAACTATCCTTGTCTCCTAGCGTATTTGTGTAAAACAAATGTAGCCCGATATCTCAAAATTTGCAAAGGTTGGGGCAACCACAGAAACTTTACGATAATTAAAAAATTTCAATAAATCTTAACACTCTAAGCGATTCTTGCCAAATTGAATACCAACCATTGAAATTTGCGAATGTTAGAGCGATCACAGAAATTTTTCGAAAATTTCAAAACTTTAGAAAATCTTAACCCCTTTGGCGATTTGGGCCTAATTCAATGAAAACCATCTTTATCCCCTAGCCTATTTGTATGAAAAAATTAGCTCGATATCTAAATATTTCCGGAAGTTAGAGCGACCAGAAACGATTTTTGATAATTTAAAATTTTTGAAAAATTCAAACCCCACCAACAATTCTTTCAAATTCGATACCAACCGTCCTTATTCCCTAGCCTTTTTGTATAAAAAAAATTAGCCCGATATATCAAAATTTGCGAAAGTTAGAGCGTGCATACATCCGGATTTTTTTTTCTAAATGTGATTTCCCGAATAAACAAAATTTACCGTAACGAAAGGGGCATTTTGGGTCAGCTGATTTTTGGTGGTGTATTACTCAAGAGTATAAAGAATAACGTGACACTTGATTGGTTGCTGAATTATGTTGAATTATTAACTTTTACTCAATGTAAACATAATTTTTTTTCGCCGTGGGCACGTGAATTTACAGTAGATGTTTACATTTTTTGTTGCTCGATGTGTGGTTTATATGGAAAATCCCAATGATATTATGAATGTACTAACTTCCAGGAAGATATTCCATTCTGAAGAATTCAAATTGCTCTATTCTACTACAAGTTATTTCACTTCAAACACAACGTAATTTTTAGACCGTACCGCACGACCGATGCTACCTGCTCGAGCGTTCCGGCCAGAATGGTATCCCAACGGCTATATATAACAACTGCCACTTCACGACCCTGGATGGGACGTGGAAAATACCCATCTACCTAGCCCAACAGTTAGAATTCCTTAAATATAAACTTTATTTTCCGATTTTTGGCAAGCGATTTGGGATTTGGGACCACTGTGCGCCGTTTGCAGCTCTCCTATTGTGAAATTTAAAAATCTATTTCTATTATCACAGTCAAATATCACTTGCTGACGAAGGGGAAACAGGTGGTTTACCACTTCTTCCATTGTTCCCATCGTCAGCATCGGTTTGGGTGGATACCCTACAATACTTTTCATGGCTATCTTGTAGGCATCTCCCCAGATATCACAGTCTATGTTGGTGATGAGTGCTTTCCAGCTAGCTCTCTTAGCTGCTTTGATTTCATTTCTGAGTTTTTTCTTCTCCTCTCGGTACTCCTCCCAGAGCAGTTGGGCTGTTTGAGCTGGGTCTCTATTTACGCTTCGCGTGTGTCCGTATCTAACCTACGCTACTGTTGGTGTAGTTAGGTACTAGGTGCCTTGCTACCCAACTGACAGCTTTCTCCACCCTCGGTTGGCTGCACGCGAGTTTTCTGTATCTAACCTACGTGACTGTTAGTGTGGTGAGGTACTAGGTGCCTTGCTACCCAACTGACAGCGTTCTCCACACTATTTACTCACTCAAGTAACGCTATTTGACGGTTCTATCCTGCGCGGCTGTTAGTGAGGTGAGGTACTAGGCCTTGCTACCCTACTGACAGATTTCTCCACCCATGGCTATTTACCCACCCAAGTCACGCTACTTAATACTCGAAACTATTTTCACACACACACGCACCCTATATACATTATATTACCGGTGCTTGGCACTTGAACTCACGTGAATGTTTATTGGGAAAAAATAAAAAAAAACGTCAGTCAAGTGGTGAAGTTCGAAACCACGGTTCCTTTCGAAATCCATAACATGAATTTCTTGAAACCGGCTCCTCAGACCGCTCGGCTACCTCGGTATATTAAGTGTCAAAATATTACCATACTTCAACATAGGTGAGTGAAGTTTTCATGTATATCTTTAACTTTCTACCTGTAAAAGGGCTCCGCTTTCAAGCTAGCAAGTATGCATACGTTCTAAGCTACATATCACACTATTCATACTCAAAATTCATCTTCGCTAAAATGACGTAGGTTTGCAGGCTCTGGGATCTTGGACTTTAATGTTTTGTTAGCAACTTTTGAGCAAAAAGGTATGGCCAGTAGTCTCAACCAACGATAATGTATAATGCGTCAGGGGAGTCAATGACAACACATTTCCTGAAATCTGATAAATTGATTAATTATGGAGTTGCGTTCCAGTGGAGGTACTATAGAAGAATAAGATATTATTATTCAATTGTTTTTTACAATTACTGCAGAATACGAAGTTGTCGGTATAGCCTTGGAAAAACTATCAGCTGATAAACTCACCCTGAATTTCGAAGAGGAGGAATCTTCTTGATGAGGAATCGAAGCAAGTAGGAGCAAAGAGAAAGTCAAAAAGTTAACTGTATTCATCAACTGTTTTTGCAACTGTAAGGGTCTTTTTCCCTTTTTTCCTTTCCTTGGCGCTTTACTATCAAACTCTAAAATTTCCTCGGGTGCCACCTTTAGCTTAATAGTGGAAAAAGCCACTTTTGCTCCGGGCAGTCTCAGTGAAGAAAATAAACACTCCAGGGGTCAGTATAGTATGGACAACACGGGGCCAGAGGGGCAGGCTTTAATTGCCCTTAGCTGGGTTTCGTACCTGGGTGCTGACTGCACAATCAGCTGTTAAACTTGAAGCTCTGAATCAAGTAATAAATAGAAACAAAGGTCAGTTCCAAGTCATCCATAACAATTTATTATCTACTACTATTCACAATGTGGCTGTCGGTAGCTGTCAGGACTATAAATAGTAAGGCAAGCTATACCATAGAAGTGGAAAGGGGTGTCAAGCGTACTGAGGTGGTGATAGCAAGTTACTCAAAGCTCATGCGGGAAAAGATTCAAACTGTAGTATAAAAGCTCAAAAGGACGGGGTGCAAACACGGTATATCAACATTAAAGCAAGGCGAGTCTCTACTGGTAAGTTTACGAACGGCCATACATATGAGAGGAGTAAGCAGTTTGGCGTCGTGCGTGTGTGAGGACCTTCAGTGTTTCCTGACATTCAATGAATACAGTGAATCCCCTATCGACGGTCTCCCGAATGTCTATGCTACGCGGCTGTTAGTGGGACGAGGCCCTAATAGTGCCTTGCAACCCCACTGACAGTTTGTTCCTCGGCTAATTTATGAACTCGTTTCGCGGCTTTCCGGCTTCTAACCTACACGACTGTTAGTGTGGCGAGGCCCTCATTAGTGCCTTGCAACCCAACTGACAGTTTTCCCCTCTTTCGGCTAAGTTCAAATTCTTATCGCGGCTTTCCGGCTTCTAACCTACGACTGTTGGTGTGGCGAGGCCCTCACTAGTGCCTTGCAACCTAACTGACAGTTTGTCCCTCTTTAGGCTAAGTTCAGATTTTCATCGCGGCTTTCCGGCTTCTAACCTACGACTGTTGTGTGGCGAGGCCCTCACTAGTGCCTTGCAACCAACTGACGTTTTCCCTCTGGCTAAGTTCAAATTCTCATCGCGGCTTTCCGGCTCTAACCTACACACTGTTAGTGTGGCGAGGCCCCATTAGTGCCTTGCAACTCAACTGACAGTTTTCCCCTCTTTCGGCTAAGTTCCAATTCTTATCGCGGCTTTCCTTACTCGAGCTTATTCGGACAAAGGTACCGACTTACGAAACCCTAGTAACTTCGTTACACAACTACAATCAGAAAAGTCATGAACTCGCATGTAAAGAATTAGATGAAAAATCATTCAGAATGATAAAAAAGTTCGTTACAAATGTTACAATTGAGGGCTCACTGGGCACAAACGCAGCGAATGTCGATAAATCAATAATGAACATGTTTTGACAAATACTAAACCACCAAGAAAACTGTTAGAATGAGAAGTTCCAAAAATGGTGAAATTTGATGATATTGTTGAAGAGAGCAAAGAGAGATAATATTACAGACATTTTTTTTGTATCTGGTTTAGAATTCAATGTTTTCGCAGTGAACTCTAAGAATGGAAAAGGTCTCGAAATACTACGGTATCAACTGCATACAGAAAACAAAAGCTGTTTGAGCTGGATTTCTTGTTAGACATCGAGAACGCATGCATTTGTTCTTCAATTGAAAATGCTAATTGTGGCATAAGCAAATGGAACACATTAGCTACAATAATTCAAGAAAACTCAAAAATATGGTTCGAAGGCATATATTTTGACGATAGTGATTGACCCCGAAAAATTTGTCAGTAGTGTACCGTAGGAGAACAAACTAGCGGACCCCATAATGAAGAAAGAATGAGAGCCTCACGACCGTTACAACTTGTGCGTAGTGATCTGTTTGGTCCTATAAATCCACTATCTCCCTACCAAAAAAGTATGTGATGACTGAATACATTATGAAATGAAAAACAGAAGTCTTCCATCACTTCAAGATTTATGAATCTAAGGAATATATGTCCAAGACTATTTAAGTCGAGGGATCCAGCATGCATATACTATCAAGTATACAGTAAGCCACAACAAAAGAGGGTTGAGAGCGTATGAACATCATGAAGAAAGTGAGATTTATGTTATTGAACTGAAATATTGATAAAGTTCTGTAGAATGAAGCTGTTTACCTTATAAATCGTTGACCTATGAGAGCACTGGAGAATCAAGTTAAACAGGCCTAAATATCTGGAAGACTATAGTATATTCGCAATGAATGCCTTCACAGATGATGTACCAGTTAATTTTGATGACATTCAACAACGTGATAATTACAAAGCAGCTCATGAGGATATCAAATCTTTCCAAGAAAATTCAACTTGGTCCCTCACAAACTACCCACAGAAAGGAAAAATTGACAACAAATGGGTCCCATTCCCCTGTTGAACGACTCACTACTTTGCGGATATTACTTGGAAAGTTTTATGGCTCACCAAATCGCCATGAAAAATCTGTTTCTACATAGAAATCTCACGGAAAAAGTGTATATGAGACAACCACATGGATTTAAAAAAGATGGAAATTTGGTGTGCAAGTTAGAAAATCGTTGTAAGGACTCATGCAAGCACCACGAGCTTGGAAATAAAGTTTGATGATTTTATGAAGGGAATTGGAATGGAAAATCTGCAAGTGATAGTTGTCGGTACTTTGAAATAGGAAACAATTTCGAAATGTTTCTACTATTTTTCGGGGATGACAAAGATTTTTGAGTATCCAAACCTTTTTTGGGAATAAAAATCAATCGCTGTTGAAATGGAATGTTTGTGAGTCAACAAATCTATGATGAAAATTTATTGAAAGATTTCAAATGAAAGAAACAAACAAAAACACCAATGGTTGTTAACTCAATGGAACAACTGAAAGCAATATATGGAGATTCTTCCGAATGTATCATTTGGAAGAAACCATATAGGGATGTTTAATGTTCCTTATGCTGAGTACCACACCAGCCATCAGTTTTTCTGTGGATTTCGAAGAAATGCATCAGATAATTGGACCGGACTTAAACGAATTCTAAGGAATTTAAAAGGCACTATTGCTCATGGACTATTTTATCCAACGAAAAATATCAGTTCTTCTACTGGTTTTGTTGATACTAATTGGACTGGAAGTGGAGACAACCGACGAGTGGATATCTGTTTCGAATATATGGTTCAACAGTTTGTTGGGTGACAAAGAATGCTGCAACTGAATTCATTTGGAATTTATTTGAACGAACCATTCATCTTGAGAAACCACTAGTGCATTCATCTACTGATCTACGGAAATGGAAACATCGCCGTTAAAAACATATCGACGTAAAGTTCAATTTTTTATGAGATCTTCACAACAAACATGATATCCTGACGAAACCACTTTATTCAATATAATGTGTATGAAGTTTTGGTGTTCTTGAACCTGCTGAATTGGGGAGAAGTGATGAAAAAACATTCACAGTGTCTCTTGATGCTATAAATTTACCAATGAAAGAATGTTGTTGTTATTGGGTAACAGTTAAAATATACATTTTTTGATTTGTGACGTTATTTTTACCAACACCAGACGCCAGCTCTTCGTCTGGCGGCATTGGGTTGTTGTTCAAATAATATAATAAAAAATTTTATAGTCAAAAGTCGAATGATAATAATGAAGGACTTTGAGCACCACCTAATTTTTGGTGGAATGGAATTCAGAAACCTTCAAATTATTTTGGTAGAGATCATGGAACCCTAATGATTGTTTATCAAATATAAATGAGCAATTGGGTTGATATTCACAGTGGAATGATAATATTCACAGTGGAATGATATATGTACTAAATTTTCGTCAAAACAAGAATTGAATGAGAAATTTCAATTTTTGTCTAGTTATACTCCAATACAATATAATTCGATCATCGCTCGTGGTGATGATTCAATGGTGTGTCTTCTAGCAGGAAAAATGTGTGACGGTGTAAACAAACAGACGGACATTCGAGAGCGGTAACCAAATCAGCTGCTGTGCTGCAAGATTAGAGATGGCAAGATGACTCCACGTGGGTACTACCCGGGCGGGAAATTTCTCTGTAACTTTTCCTGGAACTTGTACTGGAACCTTCCTGAAACTTTCCTGGAACCGTAGAACTAGGACCATAGAACCCTCTCATATGCAGAGGCTATCGGAAACTAATCTGGTGAAACTACAACTTTTTCGAATCTCTGATTTGCAGTTGACAGTCAGCCTCTAAACTCGACGAAGTAAAAATAGTTTTTTCAGGAACGACAGATCTCCTGGACGACTAGTCGTCAAAAAGCCACGAACAATTCTTCTGCACACTCAAGATGGCTCCTCCAGAAATAATATATATAGGGATAGAAGGGGAAAATATGAACGGCGTCTGAGCTACTGAGAGATCGAGAAAAGGGAGATAGATGAAGGGGGCGCGCCCTGAAAGCTGGATGATTGAGAAGTCTTTTTTCGGGGTTCAAATGGCATCAGTTGATCACCTTCTGAGCGGTACCAGGCCAAGCGTTGAAATAGGACATTTCCAAAAATTTATTCGGGGTGTACAAGGGGGTCGTTGAATAGCGGGAAGTTTAGAGTTTTTCTCGGGACGTTGAAACCAAACGGTTACATTGAAGATTTTGTCAGAATCTTTCCGTAGGTATTCAGAATCTTTCCAGGCGATACTGAAAATGGAGAGTATTTCACAGAATCGCGAGTCAGGGCTATTGATACGGGTCGATAGGTGATCCACGCGAGATATCCGAGATTTTTCAGTCTAGACACGACGAACTGAGTGAGATTAGGCACGCGGGAATGGGCTTCGAAGTCGCGGATTTGTGTTTATAGTAATCAAAAATAACATAAAATCAGTCCAAAGAACCCACGAGATTGTCTGGTATCCACAGTTCAAGTGGTGAGGGAATCTAGGGTTCATGGGTATTAATGAGATACTTACTAACATAATTTGCTATTTAGGTGGTTTGAGAACAGTTGGGAAGTGCTGTCCATTCAATTTATAGTTCGAAATCACGTAGCGGGAAGTTTTTCGCAAGTTTTGGTAAACGAAATAGGCAAGGGGAACTAACCTCGATTCAGAGCATAAAGTACAAGTGAGTTCTGGGTTTCATTCGTTAGGGGATGATCTATATTATCAGACTCCGAGGAGCCAGAAATTCACATTGTTTGATTAACGTACATTCCTCATGTAAAGTTACCATTTATCCATATTGCTCTTTTACTTGAATGAATATACTCATTTCACTCTGAACAGTGTCATCATTTGCCGGTAAGATAAGCGTTACAAGTTCCCAAACTCAGAGGGATAATCTCAATCCCTTAGCTAAGCAAATCTTAACGAAAGAATCACAAAATGTCTAGACATTGCTTCTAGCCAAGTCCACAACCGATCGGATGATCAGATCCTAGTGCCATCAATGATTTTGAGAGACAATTTACTTCAAATAATGAAATCCCAGCCACTTTCAGTGGTTAGATTGGGGACAGGGAGCGTCCTCTCGCAAGAGAGGTACCTGCCAAATATGTTTTTATTTGTTCACTTGTTGTGGAAAGGCAAATATATATTTTTCTGATAATTTAATAGAAAATAAAAGGTATGATCTGATAACTTACTATGTCTGTTACAATATTGTGATAACGGTGTTGTGATATTTAATAATTTTTATTATCAGAAAACAATCAAAGAGAAGCCTGATAGGCTACTTCTATAGTATTGAGTGTGATGTCAAATGAAAGAGAAGAAAATTCTGAGTTCCTACATGTGATATAGTACCATATTGAATATGAATAATGATTTTAGCAGTTTATGTATGTTTGTATTCACGAATTTTCCAGCGTAGTGCCTAAACTGCTCATGCGATTCCGATGAATGAGCCATCAATCGGTTCGTTATTATGGTCCGGTTAATAAAGACTACATTTTATTCGTAAATTACATAAAAAAGTGGAGGACTCTGATTTTTTTTGTGCTATCGTATCAAATGGGATGTCAAATGAAAGGGGAAATAATTCTGGGTAAATAAAAATATTATAAATATAGTGCAATATTGAAAATGAAAAAATCAAACGACAGAAAAACAGTTTTATACTATATTTTGGCGTTTATGAGTACTATCGCTTTTTATCGGCAGTTCTAGATATCAATCGTGTATAAACAACAGAATCACCACCCGACCCGTTTCGTGTTTCTTTTCCTATTATAAAGACATTAATTTTAGAATCTCACATATTAATAACAACTGCAATAAGGTTCAAATTCAGTGCAAAAAATTATTCTAATAAAATCGAATATTACTGAGATAGCTATCCGAACGGGCCAGGCGCGTGGAGGCAAACGTCGTTGATGGTCGTGTACGTGATAGCAATTTTTTAAAGCGGATTTTGAATAAATTTTCATTTTCTAATGTCATTCATGCACATTTCCAAGTAAGGTGAGATAGCTAATAATAGGGTAGAGGGGGGTTTACTCTATCCTATTTCGTATACTGAACAATTATTTGATTATGCATGTCCTAGTCCTGATTTTTCAATTATCAAGTATCTCTTACCCACGCTATCATATCATTTTTATTTTTGTTGTCGCATCGAAGGTTAATACGAAAAAAAGTTCAAAATGAAATGAAAAGTTGAAAATCTGTAACACGACTACAGAAAAAATTGAATAAACCAAAAAGTAAGAAACAAGTTAGGTGTTGATTGCTATCATCGTCTTATTGAGTTGACAAATCATTGATATGATATATATTCCTGTTTATTTAGTTTGATTGAATTCTTCTGGTAGTTTCACATTAATAACTTTATAATTCAATTCAATTGCAGTGGTCAACTACAAAAAGTAAACATTGTCAACCACAAAAAGTGAAACATTATGATTTGATAGACGAATAAAAACAATCTAGATGCCTCCAATCAAGAATAAAAAATACTCACTACCACGGCATTGGAATTGAATTGAAACGTTATCAATGTGAAACTGTCCGAAGACTCCCATCGAACCAAATAAACAGGAGTATCTAACATATCGAATTTTTGTCCACTCAATAAGACGATGATAGCAATCAACATCTAACTTCTTTCTTACTTTTTAGTTTATTTAATTTCAACCGTAGTCGGGTAACAGTTTTTAACTCCAGAGTATCAAAAAGCACTACACCATCTTCTCCAATTATATTCAGCAAAATGACCACTTTGGTTTCATTTGGTTTTGTTCCTTTGCCCGACGCAGCAAGTAAATTACAAAGCTTTGTTTGAAACATTCGAAATTTTCTGACACATTACCGCTGGAAGTCAGTTTTTCTGGACGTCTGTTTTCCATCTTCAAGCTTCTCTCAAATGTTTGATTACTGTTTTATTCAAAACTAGCTGATGCCCGCGACTTCGTCTGCGAATAATTTGTATTTTTCCTGGTTTTCTTTATGTGATTCCATCTAGCTTCAAATATTAATAGATAGTGCCAGCGTAGAATTTGTATTTTTCCTGGTGATTATGTGATTCCATCTAGCTTCGAACATCAACTTGACAGTTTGTCAGATTTAATTATTGAAAAACGTCGGATTTTCATACAAACTTTCATTCTTTTTTTCACCACCCAGAAGTAAATTGCCAAAAATCCTTCCTTAGTGGTTGTCATTTGTTGTTATATAGTGAGCTTTCGATTGATTCCGATAGATCTAACAATTTGTTTTCTCTATATTCATATTCTAGCCATTGTTGTTCATGGCGAGAATCTCGATTTGGGTTATTGAAGATAATTTATTCGGGGCTTTCGTAGTTTCCGCTGATGTATGTGATGTAGCTAGTTTCACTGTTACCAATCTACGCATGTTTCCATACGTGCTATAGTGGTATCTGGAATTCGTACTTTTTATGGATTTTGTCTTTCCATTTTGTTACATTTGCTCGTAATGTGCTTGGATAGCCATTAATTAATTGATGTTCGAATATCATCTGGCACATTGATCCGTTTTGGGACTATGAATTTAAATGTTTTCATGTCTACGATCTTTCCACGATGTCTGTGAGAAGTCGAGTGTGAAAATATGACAATGAAGGGTACAAAAACAGCTGAAAATAATAATTCAAATAAATATTTTCATATTTCCTCAAAATAATGTAATAATAATTTCAAACATAGTTTTTGGTGAAAAATTTGCATTTGCGAAGTCTTTACTTCCAATTCCAGCAGGAGAGTGAATTTCCGTCCAAATCGCATCTTGGTAGTCGTGTAAGACACCGACCAATCAGAAGGCAGCACTCGGTGGGCGGAGCCTACCAGCGCGTGACCGAAACAACAAAATCCAGGTGAGAGTTGTCCGAGCAGTTGTGCTCAGATACTTTCCACGACCCTGGAAAGAAGCCACGGTCATCATGATTCCCAAACCCAACAAGAACCCTGTGATCCCGCAAAACCACCGACCCTTCAGCCTCACACCCTCGATGAGCAAAGTGGCAGAGCGAGTCATCCAGAGAAGATTGGAACCACTAACGGAAGAACTCAATGTCCTACCGGACGAACAGTTCGGCTTCCGATAAGGGCACTCTACGGAAATGCAGGTCCTGAGGAAGACCTTGTCATAGCAGGCATCAACCTGGGCAGAGGACACCACAAAGAAGCCTCATTCCTAGATGTTTCCAAGGACTTCGACAGGGTCTGGCACGATGGTTTGATCACCAAAATGGCAGATCTTGGATACTCCACTCCCATAGTGAAGCTGATAGACTCCTTCATCGGGGACGGCAGTGCCAATGTAAAGTTGGCAGCGACTTTTCAGCAGTGGGGACCCTAGAAGCAGGAGTACGGCAAGGCGCAGTCTTATCTCCACACCTGTTCTCCATCTACACGGCAGACATCCCAAAGCCTGAGAACAACTTCAACAAACTAGCGCTGTTACCGGACGACACAGCACCAGTAGCCAGAGCAGTGAACGCAACGCAAGTAACCCGGTACTGCAAGAACAAGCAGACAAGCTAGGGGACTGGTTAACCTATGAAAATCGAGATCAACTCAGACAAGAGCCAAGCCATACTATTCACCAGAAGACGAACCACACCATCAGGACATGTCATCATGACCGACCAACGAATCCCCCTTGGCAAACGAAGCCAAATACCTAGGAGTCACCCTAGACATTCAGCCAACACGTGATCAGAGGCTCGGACTAGCAAAAGCAGCTCGAAGGAAACTCAACCCCCTCATAGGACGCAGAAGCAACATGGACTTCCAGTTGAAGCTGCTCCTCATCAGGACCATCCTCCTTCCCATCACACTATATGCATCTCCGCATGGGGTCAATGCCCAGAAACCTACAGGAACAAGATCCAGCGATTCTTGAACAAGAGCCAAAGAATGGCAGTGAACGCTTCCCAGATACGTTCCGAATAGATTCATCTATAGGACCTGAATGTCAATCCAAACTTCATAGACGACCATCTACGGAATCACGCCAACGCAACGTTCCAGAATACGGACACCCACAGAAACCCGATGATCCAAGACATCCACGCAAACCTAAACCTGGACGATCCCAGGTTTAGAGAAAGGGACAAGAACAGGCGACTAGTCTACCAGAACGACCGTCCACCACCAAGAGTAGCACTCGGGCGCGTCAGGTGAGTAACCAAAACTCAACAAAAAAACACGTAAGATCCACACACCCAAAATCATCACACCTTACACTTACGCACCCGTCAGGTACATCACCACCAGGAAAACACACAAAAATCACGACAATAAGGGGTTCAATCACTCAAAGGCTGACTTCAAAACAAAGGAGGTACGATTTCAATCTTGCAAACGTGCCAATTTGCGAGTTGAGGACCGCTCCAAGGGGGAGCGGGGGAGGAAGGCAAGTGGAAAGTAAATCCCGTTCACACATAATGTGAAGGGGATTTACTAGCCATGGGCACTCAATTTTTAGGGGGGTGTGGTGTGTGTATTCGAGTAGCGATTCCTGGATTCCTGCAGCAGCCGAAAGCTCTGCTTTACTAAGAATATTTCGTACTTCGTTTTATATGCTTTTTAGGAGAATCTACCGAGGAAGGAATTTTCACGAAGTTTTCACGAAGTTAAATACTGCCTGGATATATATATATATATATATATATATATATATATACCGCGAGAACGGCTGGTAATTTGGGGTTGCAGTTTATAGTTGAAAATCGTCTTTTGAACATCGTTGCTATTTGAAGCTATTTTTATGAAATTTTGAATCTACAACTTAGACGGCAATGTTAGCTGTGTTTCCTTCTCTGAGGTTGAGAAGTGATCAAGTTGAATTTTCTGGTGAGCAATACACGCGTGCATTTGTATCCTTGTTGAAAAATAATTGGATTGCTTTCAATTCGAATGGCAATGTTTGCCACGTAGATTATGCTGTGTTTCGTTCTTTTGAGTGAAAAAGTGATCTAGCTAGATTTTCTGGTGAGCGAGACACGCAAGCGTGTGAAATAGGGTATGTTAAAAAATAATTGGATTACGATCAACTTGGATAGCGATGCTAGGTTGTGTTCCCGACTTCTACGTTAAAAAGCGATCGAGATGGATTTCATGTCCTCGTTTACCAACTCGGTCACTGAGTAGTCACTTCTCAGTAACTCATTTCAACTTTGTTTTTTCATCAATTTGCTGGCTAAATTAAAAATAGGATGTAAGAAAATCAAAAATTAAAATTTATAAACCCAGTAATACATGAAATTAGGATTGATTTATGAACGTCAATGTGTTGGAATCTGTATATGCGAAAATATTCTAAAAACGTATTTTCAGTAGCGACTACGTATATAGTTTATGAAGTTTAAATATATCTCTTGAATGGATGTGTTTTTTTTTTGGAGGAACAATGTTTCTTGACATGTTTTTTGGGTAACTTTCAACAGTCTGAAAATGAAAATATAATCAGGAAAATCTATAAAAGTGTAGAAAGGGCAAACACTTGTATAGATTTTCCTGATTATATTTTCATTTTCAGACTGTGGAAGGTTACCCAGTGAATATATCTCCTTATTCAGGAAACAAATTGGCAACTTTGCATCACTCATGAGTTATTCGAGAGCTCAAGTACGCTGTCATTTGCCAAATTCGTTATATGTTATTTATTCTGTCAATTCAGTAGAGGTTATCTATTTATTTTAGAAAATATTGAGGTATTTTGGGGGAAAGAGTGTAACAAATATATAATTTCACGTTTGGATACATTTAATTTGGATAAACACGTGAAATGTCGAAACTAAGAACTGCACCCGTTAGTACATTTTAATGAAAAAAAATTAAAGAGGTCTTTTCGCGCCAAATTTCGAATTGCTGAGGTGATTTTATGATATTTTGACACATTTGTCGAAAGTTCATCGAAATCCCCATTGGCCCAATATTTGCCACCTTTTCCGTTTCGTGCATTCCGAAAGACGAATTATATATCTCTGACTTTCATCGATTCATATTGTATTGAAACCACGGATTTACTTCAGATTGAATTACGATGAATTAGGTAATAATAATTTGAAGATTCATGAATATAATCAAGTTTGCTAGACTGGTTAACTCAATTGTTGAGAAAACAAAAAGTTATTTTTCAGTTCATGAATCCTTTAACATACAACATGAGCTATCTGTATTTTATGATCGCACAGTGAACTGTCAATCACATATAATTTATTCATTATTTGGAACTTTGAGATGTGGTCTATCATAGTAATCAAATTAACCTATTGGGAATTTCTTCATCACATATATATATATATATATATATATATATATTATATATATATATAATTAATATAATATTAAATTATATCTCCGAAAAACAAACATTTTGTGTCAGAGGAATTCATATTCTCCAATTTTGTGTCCATTAAATTGCAGAAATATTGTAATTTAGAGTGATTTCTTTGAAAATAAGAACAGGACGTTCATAAAATCACATGTGGAATCATCCGCACTCCTAACTCAAAAGAAAAATCTTTTGAGTTAGGAGTCTTCTCAAAATATCTAGCAGATATAGTTCAATGTCCAGCTGGCTTTAGCCGGGGGAGTAGTTGTTTTCTGTAAGATATTCACGAGAATAACTTTTTTATCGTGGATTTTTCAATTCACAGACAAATATTTCTATTCGATATTCAACTGAGTAAGTTTCCCTTTTCAACATGAACAAGGTGTTCATAAAATCAGATATGGAATCATCTACGACTTTAGTCACTATCTTCCATCGTATAAGTTAACCTCTTGGGGTGTATTCGTGTAATATAGCCGATAAATTCCACTGTACAATTTTCACATAACTGGAATCGAATTTCCGATTCTTTTATAAATGTATAGCAGTTATGTTTATATTTTATCGAAATCATTCTTGTTTCAGCATCAAACACTATTCATTTCCTTCTTGAGTGAAGCCAGTATGGTAGATTCAATAAATCAAGTGACTGTACTTCTGGAATATAGCAAACAATACAGTGGCAGATCGAAGATTCCCATAGAGCGGATAATTTCATTCGGCAAATTCATCAACAGATTTTCTCTAGCAGTTGTAACAGCTGGTACTATGTTTTCGTATCCCTGGTGTGAGAGTAACAAGGGTTTTCTATTTTTACAAGTTATGATCGAAAATTCACCTGGAAATTCCCTTCTCCTCAATATTATATGCTACTTCATGATGTGGATCAATAGTATAATAGTGGTGTCGATGATTTGTACCTCTATCTACGCAAGTGTTCATTTGAAAATACAGTTTCTAATTCTCAATGATGAACTGGAAAAGTTTAACAGGGATCAGTCGAAAGATGAGAACTTTCACATTAATAACTTTTCCGACCAGAAGATCATCAAAAAGAAATTGACGAATTTCTTAAATCACTATTTGACTTTGAAAAGGTTCGTATTTTGGATGTAACATTTATTCGATGTTGCGATGTGCGGGTAATTTTCCAAGTAAATGGAAATTGTGGCATTGCAGACAAATTTTCCTGATTCCTGATTCTCTTGAATTTAAAAATTTGACTGCAATGCCAAAATTTGTACCTACTTATATTTATATTCACAGTCGCTATATTCCTTCTTGTATTTGTTTTGGAAATCAGCTATCAGGTGTTGATTTCCGACTTAAACCGTTAATCCACGTCGACGTTGAGAAAAGGTAAAATGGATCTTGATGGCCACTGATCGTACATGAGATCCCTCACCTCCATAATCCATTCTCACAACAATTAACATTAAATTCTAGAAAAAAGCGATATCTTCGAAAGGCAGTGGAACCTGTGTCCTCGATAGCTCAGATGGTTAGAGTATGGACTAGAGATTCAAAGGTCGCAGGTTCCATTCCTGCTCGAGGATGTTTTTTTCTTGAATTTAAAAATTTGCCTGCAATGCCACAATTTTAATTTACTTATATATATATATATATTTATATATATATTCACAGACGCTTTATTTCTCCCTTGGTTAATTTTTCTGTTTTTTGAAAACATACACAGTGTAATTTCCATGAATGCTCTAATCGAAACATATAATTTCAATGCTAAAACTATCGATCTGTTAATTGTACGCAGTTATTTTATATTCCTAGTGAAGAAACATGGGGCACATTACATCAATTCATTCTTTGTATCACTTTCTACTTTTTTATCCCCCTATGAAGCAAAGGATTGGTTGGTGATCAAGGGATGTATGAACAGAACAGCAGAAGGAAATACAGGAGGAAAATAAAGCAAGTATAAATATATCACTATTTTGATAAAGGATGTAGGGATTTGACACGTTCGTGCCGTTGATGTAAATGGCATATCTACCTCAGGAACCAATTTTTGTTATTCAGTTTTGAACATAATATTATTAGTTTTGTTATCCCAATCATGTAATATCTGTCAAAACTTTTTTTTCCAGCAATACACGTTTTTCAGAATGAAGAAATATTGCTCGTGGCCGTAGTGGATCACCGATGACCCACTGGGCTGATTTCCGTAAAGACACGTATTCATCTGAGCACGAACTAGAACGGAGCAAGACGAAGCCGAACAAACGAGGCCACAATCCGATTGCATCGAATGGCGTTCGTACTGTCTGGATCGCGCGTCATATAACCTAAATCACTTTGCTGCGCATCGATAACACGATCAAATCTGTTTGAACGTTCGGCCTCGCATTGCTTCATATTAGCTCCGGTTTGTTTCGGATTTCGAACTGAAGAACCAGAAAAAAAAATTTGCACAAGCCCAAATCTTCTAAGGTTATTACTCAGTATGAGAGTAATAATCGAATAAAATTGTATTCTCAGATAGAGCCTACATTTCAAATTCATTTTATTGAATCCATGAGGATGGCAATCAGTATTTCATGAATTAAATGGACATTCCAATTTCTCAAGAACAGCAAATCGATGTCAATAGAGTTTTGTTTTCTAAGAATGGGAGTACGGCAAAGGCGAGATATAGAAGAAACCATGAAAAATGTGTTCTTGATTGTTACTTGAACAAATAGGAAATGAGAACACATGATTTGGAAATATAGCACTAGTACCAGAAACATACAACCCTACACCTCCTTGTATAAGATGACTAGTTATCAATATCGTCTACACACACAGTTTTACCACCTTCCATCTCTAGTCCTTCGACCATATCGATTCCATAAACTAGCAGAAGCCCTGCCATCATATTCCGCGGGACCGATGTTGTCTTGAGGTTCTTGAATTTTCGCCGAAGGACTTCAAAACTGTATCCCCACTGACCCTCTTTGACCGATCCGATCATTTATAGAATTAGTGTCCCTCATAAGAGGCACATTGGACACAATCCCTATTGATTGTTGATGAACGTCACCAGACAACTCTCTTCCAAAGTCAGACACGAGTATTTCATTCTGTGAATTCTGTTCTACCCTAGAACTCGGAACCCTTTGTTTAGGAATACCTTCAAGCCTACCAGCTATATTTATTTGTCCATCAGCGACGAACCTGTTTTCTATATGAAATATATTGAAGCCTCATTTACAATCTCAGATTCTATTTATGGATCATCATTTTTCATATTGTCTGGATGCTAGAGATTGGCACAAATCCAGGAGCTCTTGGTAAGGAAGAAGCTTGTACCGTGGTTCCTAGATCTAGAGCTCCCTGGGGAAGTGGAGGAATATTCCCTATCTCAGGTGGTATGATATTCCTACTGGGTATCTCTGCATGATTCACTCTGATTCGTCTGTCATTGGCCGAAGCTTGCACCGTGGTCCCTAGATCAATATCTCTTTGGGAAAGTTGGGGAATATTTTCTATCTCAGGTGGTATGATATTCCTACCGGATATCTCTGTATAATTCACTCTGAGTTGTCTGTCATTCGATACAGCTTCACTTATCCTCTGGATGTTTGCATCAGGACGAATGTCACCGAAACCGTCGAAGGAGCGATGCATAGACTACACCCCGAGCTGGAGTGGAAGAAACTTGGATTGATGAAGACTTCCACAAAATCACATTCTTCACTAATGTCAGGACACCCTTCGTATTTTCCTGCAGATGCAACTTCGGACTGTTAACCTACATCATCTCCCTCTTCGAATGCCCCTGAAGCTTCAACTTTGGAGAATCCACACATCCAACAGAAAATGTATACTGAAAGCAATAGAACAAACACTATCCACGATTCATTTTCAATACAATAATGATTTTTACCAACGAATTAATGGCTATGCTATGGGATCCCCAATCTCAAGCTCAACAGAAACTGTCGTCAACAATCTAACGTTGAAACTTCCCTTCTTCAAACGCCACGTCGACGACTGTATGATGGTAGTACCTGTGAACCAAATAAACGAACAACTGAGAGCTTTCGATGATTACCATCCCACAATTCAATTTGTCATCTCGAAAAATAGAATCACAATAAAATTAAATACCTAGATATGACACTCATTGGACAAAACAACCACATCGAAACTAAATGGTATACTAAACCAACTTGGTCAGGCAGGTATCTGAATTACAATTCCAACCACACAATGTCACGAAAAAAGTGTGATAACAGGCCTAGCAGACAAAGACCTCCACCTAGTAGTCTCCAATTCAGAAAAAACACATTGGACAAAATCTGAAAAACTCTGGTTAATAACAACTACCCTTCAATCCTAATTGAAAAAATCATAAAACAACGCTTTCGCAAACTTCACAACTCTTCACAACAATTGAAAACCAAAACAACACCCGAAAAATTCACCACAATTCCATACATACCATCTCTATCAGAAAATATAAGCAACATCCTACAAAAACATAATATCTTAACATGCTATAAATACAACAACCTTCTAAAACAAGTTCATATCCCTCTAAAAAGACAAGACTCCAAAATAAAAAATCCGATTTGGTATATATTATCTCCTGCAAAGATTGTGACCAAGAATATATAGGTATGACGTCACAACTGAATAAACATATCATCAACGACAATCATAACCCAGATTTCAACAATAACAAAATTCTAAGATATGAATCTATCGAAGACAGAGATGATTTTCATAAAAAAAGTAAACGCGCGTTGAAGAACAGAACGGATATTATTAATTCAAATAGAATTTACCACAACATAATTTAAACACGTTAAAACAGCTAAATAACAAACAACCATATATATCAAAATTAAGATTTCTCCCATCACACATAAAATGCCCCAATCAACCCCAACGTACCAATCGGCGTACTACGATACATAAATCAGGTACACCAACTATTGCAATCGAAATATCAAATTCCCCCATACACGTCACTACCTATTACATGACACATCCCACACCACATCAATCGTCCAAAGTTTTCGAAACGAAAGAAAAACTATCTCGTTTCTGCACAAAGAAGGATCACCACAATCCTATGAAGAGTAAATACAAAACAAATAGCAAACGATGCTTAATCTGCAAGTCTCTATAATATCAACATCCTCGAACAGTTGCCATGGTACGTACTTTTCATAAAAAATCATTATTCATATTACCACCACGCCGCTCACAATATATCAATTTGTAACCCCCATATATAAATATGTTAAACTATTTTCTCTTTCAGCAATGGTGTTGCATACAAACTGTCACATTAATGAAATGTAATCAACCAGTATTAACACCCTTGAATAGTTGCCCAGCAATGGTGTTACATACGAACCTGTTACTATTCTACAAATAAAATGAATGAATACTGAAGAAGCCTCAGAGCAGAGGCAAAACGTCTACTTAACAAGTTCTAATTTTCATTTTTGAAAAACCAAACCCAAGAACACCCTCCAAAAAATAATAGATTCAAGAACCAACCTACCAACATATATATATATATATATATATATATATATATATATATATATATATATATATATATATATATATATATATATATATATATATATATATATATTTATATTATATATATATATATACAGTGCTTCTCAAATGTCTGCGCCCCCCCTCTTATTTTTGGAACGATTATACATAAACAAGTGAAATTTGGAAACTGAATATTAAAGGTTGTAAATTTCCCTACTAGTGATAATAGATGAAGAAATCGTCAAAGATGACGTCACAAGGCCATTGTGACCAATAATTTTGAACGGAACCCTATGGCAAGCGACACCTCTTTTAAAAGGTATCGAAAAAACCTATTCAATGATACTAATTTTGTTTGTGTTTATGGCAGTTTCAATGGCTCATTAGTAAACATTAAAATTTAAATTCAATTCAGTATGATATTGATTACAGATTTAAGAAACAGTATATACTCAAAGAAATTACTCGAAGTGATCTCCATTTACTTCCTGACAGTGAAATATCCTATTTTTAAACTCTTCTCGTACTTTTGCAAATGTGTCTGCGGTAACAGCCTCACATCATGCAACAATACGTTGTTTTAAAACGTCAATATTGCCAGGTTCAGTGGTGTAAACCTTCGATTTAAGGCACTCCTACAGAAAAAATCCAAAGGTGTGAGGTCCGGTGATCGACCTGGCCATTCCGTTGAACTTCGTCGTCCAATCCATCTACCACGATACTCCTCATCCAAATACCGTCTTACTGCACCGTAATAGTGTGGAGGAGCACCATCCATGGAATGTTATTTTCCAATTACCGAATTCATCTGGATTATCTTCCAAAATTTCAAGGATAAACGGTTATATCGCGTTTTGCAACAGCTCCAGATAAACCTTACCAGTTAAATTAGTATTTAAAAAAAGAGCCCAACGATGTGGTTTCCCAGGATACATGCGCAAACATTCATCTTCTGGGAATATTGGGTATGTGTTTCACGAAACAGGTGAGGATTTGCGTCACTCCAATACCTCACATTCTGTGTATTTACATTTCCATTCAGATAGAAAGTACTTTCGTCACTAAAACAAATTGTTCTGACATAGTCTGGTGTTGGTTAATTTTACTTTTCATATTTTCACAAAGTTCTAGTCTCCGTTCTGGATCGTCGTCTGGGAGTTGATGAACCATTTTTAATTTGTATGGATGAAATTTGTTTTTTTTTCTCAACACCCTGTGTAGTGTACTTCGACTGACTTCACAGGTAGATGCAACATGAGTTGTTGACGAAGTAGGATTAACTATTACTTCTGCCAGTATATCAATTTTTTTCTCATCAGAAATTTGTGGCCTGCCAGATCGTTTCGCATCATCAATACTACCCGTTGTTGCACACTTACGAAAAAGCTCCCTTAAATAAGTCCCCAAAACGGGGCGATCGGGAAACCTCTCATTAAAAATGCGTTCTGCTGCATGAATATTTTGTCCAGTTTCACCAAGAGTTAGGATTGCTGCTACTTTATCACCTAAAGCACGTACCATTTCGCTTCATGAAGCACTTAGACGTTCGGCTCACAACAGTTCAACAAATTATTAAAATGTACAAAAATATCAAAAGTACCAGAAGCTACTAAAACAGTTAAACGTTCGACCAACAATACACAAATTATTAAATGTACAAAAACTTGGACAATTACAAAAACGTCGAATTAGGGAGACTAACAAAAACGTCAGCTCATTTGACAACTTTCCAGAGGCGGAGCTTGAATTTGGAATTTGAGTATTAATTGAATTAATTCGCCACAGCTTCGTTTTTTAAAAAAGTTCCAAAACTGCCATAAACACAAACAAAATTAGTATCATTGAATAGGTTTTTTCAATACCTTTTAAAAGAGGTGTCGCTTGCCGTAGGGTTCCATTTGAAATTATTGGTCACAATGGCCTTGTGACGTCATCTTTGACGATTTCGTCATCTTTCATCACTAGTAGGGAAGTTTACAACCTTCAATATTCAGTTTCCAAATTTCACTTGTTTATGTATAATCGTTCCAAAAATAAGAGGGGAGAGGGGACTTTTGGGAAGCACTGTATATGTATCTTTATAGATATATATATATATATATATATATATAATATATATATATATATAGATATATATATATATATATATATATATATATATATAATTCCACTGTACGTGTGTTGTCACTGAACTCCTCCTAAACGGCTGGACCATTTGAATGGATTTTTTGTATGCGTTTGGGTGGCGCCCTGGATGGTTTAGATTCAAAAATCATCCCCCTCAATGGTGAGGGTGGTCCACCCCTTGATTTTATTTTATTTTTTTGACAAAATTTTTTGTTTTTATTTTTCCATGATACAGCATTGAAAAATACATACAACCCTGAATTTTCACCCTTCCACGATCAACCCCCATTTTTTTGGCAAGTTTTCATTTTTATTCATGACTTAGAATAAAAAAATTCATATTACTCTCAATTTTCACCCTTCTACGAGCAACACCTAGTTTTTTTTTAATTTCATAGAAAAAACGGGATAACAGGATAACGGGATAACGGGACAACGGGAATAACGGGATAACAAAAAACGGGAAAACGGGATAACGGGATGACAGGATAAGGAAATAAGGGGAAAATGGGATAACGGGATAACAGGAAAATGGGATAACACGATAACGGGATAACGGGGTAACGGGATAACGAAAAAACGGGAAAACGGGATGACAGGATGAGGGGATCGGGCAAATGGGATAACGGGGTGAAGACAAAAAGGGGTAACAGGAAAATGGTATAACGGGATAACGGGAAAATTTTCGGGAAAAGCATATCTTAGGGAACATAGAAATTTGGACAGGACAACGTCTGTCGGGTCCGCTAGTATATATATATATATATATATATATATATATATATATATAAACCATGAAACAGGCTGTAGACGGATGGTGATCTCCTTTGGATTCGTAACAGATTTCTCATATTCTCGTTATTTGTATTGCGTCCCTAAAACGCACTAGGAGTACGACTATTGGTATCGTGGGTTGGTCTATGCTGGCATCTGTCGGTGACCTATTGATGTTGTACGAAATCTCGTATCTTCAAAATTCCACGATGACAGGTCTAAGCTCCACCACACAGATTATAGGTGTCGCTATCTATAATTTGATACTGTTCATATTTCCGTACGTACCGATTGGTAATAACCTACGAGATATCTGATACGAATTTGAAAGAGACCACAAGCCGTCCTGATGATTGGGAAACCATGAAAGAGGCTGTAGACGGATGGTGATCTCCTTTGGATTCGTAACAGATTTCTCATATTCTCGTTATTTGTATTGCGTCCCTAAAACGCACTAGGAGTACGACTATTGGTATCGTGGGTTGGTCTATGCTGGCATCTGTCGGTGACCTATTGATGTTGTACGAAATCTCGTATCTTCAAAATTCCACGATGACAGGTCTAAGCTCCACCACACAGATTATAGTTGGTGTCGCTATCTATAATTTGATACTGTTATATATATATATGTATATATTATATATATATATATATATATATATATATATATATATATATATATATATATATATATATATATATATATATATATATATATATATATATATGTATATATATATATATATATATATATAAATGCAGGTTTTGCAGTCTTCATTGAAAGAGATCACTCTGGATTAACAATAACATTAATTAGTACTATGCTATGATATAAGATTATTCGTACTTACGGTATGTGAGGTTACAACACAGTATACAATCGGGGGGTTTCTAATTATCCAGAAGAAAGTATTTCGAGAAATTCATCGGTTTATTGGATGAACATTTCAAAACAATGCAGTGTAGTTTCGCGGAGAGACACAGTTTTCAATTAAACGGTTTCATCAAGCTTGCCTTATTTGTGTCTTGTGTGGGTCAAATCTAGTAATTAAAATTTCTCTTTCTGTTGACTGAATGATCTGAAATTTGGATCACACCTTCAGTTCTGATGACAATACAAATATGTGTATTCAGTATCATCGTAAATCCAAGATGGCCGCCGGCACAAAATGGCGAATTACATATTTTTTTACAACCCCCCCCCTCAATATGGATATCAAATGAAAGGGCTTGACTGGTAGAATATAGTACCCCATGGGTGCATAACGGGCCGGATAGAGAGGCCTACATGCTAATGGTTCTGTCCGCCCACATACTCTCATTCTATCTATCATTTCATATCCTAAATTATATTCCTTTGATACCTATGTACTTCATCATGTTCGTGGTTATGTTATCCCTTTGGTCTTTTTCCTAGTTTTAACTTCACCATTGCGTTCATTGATTCCCCGTCTCTGATTTGTTCCATTACATTCGTTGAGATCTTGATTTCGACTTATATAATATTTTTCTGATTCTGACAATTTTCAAAATATTTTTTCAACTTTCCGTTATTCGATCTTCTGCTGGGATTATATATTTTTTTTCATCTTCAATATTCTCAATTTTATTGTTCCATAGGACAGCTTCTGATTCTCTCTCAAGTTCTGCCATTTTGTCTCAATTTTTTTCAAGATTCATTTAATGATTCTTAAAATGCAATTGTTACCTCTTTCGTTTGCTCATATACCTCATGAACTTCTTTCCTATTCAAGTACTTTCTCTCTACTTTGCCTCCGTCTTGTTTAAAATTTTTGTAATTTGTTTTCTTGTAGACCATTCAAGTTTTTTTCATATTTTCGTTTGGAATCCTTGTTATTTCACAAGGTGATACCAATAATTCATTCTTGAAGTCCTATCATTTGTCTTCTATACCGTTTATTCCTTTTTGATTATGTAATTGTCTCCGTATTTTCTCCTGATTGCTGTACCGCAATTCTCTCAGTCTATTGCTCCTTATTTCTCCATTTATTTTTGTTCGACCATTATCAATAGTCCTTTCCATCTTCTATAAATATTTTTTTTACTATCTTTGATTTTTTCAACTTATCATTACTGATTAAGAAATAGTCGATAATTGATTCTTCACATCAATTTCAATAAATCTTGTATCTCTCTTACATTTGTGTATGTTTTCATCCCTGGGTCTTGTGTTCATAACCTTAAAAAATTAAAATTTCACAGGGAATCCATAAAAGTGTGCCTTTTTTTATTGAAGAAAGCTATCATATGTGTGTGAATACTTTGAAATCAAAATGGAATACAAAGAACCACTTCTTTTACACATTTTTTTTTCAGGTTCAGGAATACAGTCAACGATATGATGTATTTGCCGGCGATAATACTCATGCTTCATGTAATATTAATACTGGGATGTGTAGCGATAAATATTCTGGTGAGTTTCCTTAGGTTTATTCTATAAACATTTTTTTACAATAGTTTAGTTTTCACATTCGGCATTAAACTTCAGTTTTTTCTCCATTTCTGAATATAAAGTACCTTCACATTTTGTTTATATAAGAAAGAGGTGTGCTAGTTATTTGAATTTTGATTCAGTTTTTGTATATAGCATTAAGTGAAGTTGCGCTTGTTACGAAAATTGCTGAATTATGTAAATCTCAAAATTCTTGAAAACGTATCTGGGCTGGGCTGGGGTCTGTACATTTTTTCCAAAAAAAAATCGTCCGGAAAAGTCCAAATTTGTCTCACTTCCTGTTTCCTCGAACTGTTGACGTAGAATTATGAAACTTGCAGGATCGTTTGATATACCGAAAGTACTCTCAATGCTCAGGAACCTGGAATCTGAAGGAATATTTTCCAGACTTTCCAGAAGTCGATTCAGATTTCCAGCTTCCGATTTTTGCCACTATTCTAATGAAGCATAGACAGCACTGTTTTGCTAGAATTTATATTCAGTCCCTTCCTTGCGAACCAGCCTCAGAATATGTTTAGGGTTGTCTGCATCCGATGACTCAGGCAAAGAGAGATCTATACAATATTTCAGTATGAGAAGGACAATGTTTAGAGGGCCATTGAAGAGAAACTGATCCATTTGCTGTCAGATAACCAAAGACTTATGAACATGCAAAGATGAACTGAGAATACTGATAGAACGAAATTGTGTCACGCTGGTTTGGATACCAAGACATAGAAAAATTGCAAGGAGTTCAGCAAAAGAGGATCGAAATACGAATACGAGATGCAAGACACGCCCTGGACGTGACCAAATCCACAGTATGGGTATCTATGAATGCAAAAAATTGAAACAATAATGATATAGCCTCCCAGGAAACGGAAACAGAAAAAATCGAAGGACTGTGTCAGGAAGAGGACTTGTTAACTTTGAATAGGGAACAAAAAGAAAATCATTAGGGGGCTTTCGACTGGACATGTGACACTTGAAGAGCACATTGAATCAATTGGAATGTACAATGGCGACCCAACCTGCAGGCTATGCGACAATAAACCAGAAACAGGGTCCCATATATTGGACAACTACGGAGGTTTGGATGGCAGACGACAGCCAATATTTGGGCAAATCAAAACATATTGTATACTCAATGCAGGACTTGCAGAAGGACTCCACACCACCTAGGGGTTTTCATAAAGGCCTAACCACCTAACAAACAAAAAATGATTCGGGGGTTGTTTATCACTTGGTTCCTCCAATCAGCCCAATCCATTCTGTGCAAGTTCTCAATTATATAATTTGTTTATTTTCTGATTTTTTCTTCTCCACTGGAATGAAAATCCACTCCAATCCCTAAGTATCCACATGGATCGGTACGTAGCAGCGATGCTACTTATTATGATCCCTTTCATCGCCAAATTTTCGGCTGTTGTAATCAAAGTTACATGCCATCATTGTCATTTTTGATTTCAGTTATATGTTTCTCTCAAATTTCGGTGGGATTGAATTCGAAATTGATATTTTCATCATCATATTCTGAAATTGTGGGTTTTTATCCCCTTATAACATCATTTTCGTCGGGTTTATTACCAAGTTCAAACTCGGTTGAGAAAAGACATTGATCTTGTATAGATGAAGTGTAGGAAAGACGACATTTTGAAGTCAGTATCAACGCAGTTGCCACAAACACCAGACATGCTACAGAATACTTTTTTTCTGTACCTTTATCAAGGATTGTCGCGGTGAATGTGAGTACAGGAAAGTTGGATTGAAATCTTCCACTGCTCATAGCCATTGGCATGGTCAATCCTGCTTGATTGCCCTTCCAAGGATGTACTCACATTCTCAATGATGATATGCTATTGGCAATAAGTAGGTACACTGACATTCAATGCTTTCATGAACAAGTATTCCATCAAAAACTATAACTAACGTAGGAGAAAACATGCCTCGTAGCCTCTTCGGATTTGAATAGAATGTGAATGTGATTATATTTAAAGGAATAAAAATGAAGTGGTGACTCTAATGCATTCACTTATCTTTGTCAATAATGCAGTCATTATGAAGGAGTATCTCTAGAAAGGTTATATTCCTTTATTTACATCTGGAATTATTGTTGCAATAGTACTAATCTCAACTTTGGTATGAAGACGGTTCATTTCACTTCCAGTATAGCGGTAGCATTCACATTGGTCTAATGGTCCTTGGATTCATCACAGGAGTATGGGCAATGATAGTTCTAGAATTGGGGCAACAAGTCATTAATGAGGTGAAGTTTTTTAAAATTAAACTGTTATATGCATGCATTCATTCAAAGAGTAGTATTCCGTACATAATAGTGGGGGCTCAAATGGGCCAGAACAGTTCTGTGATCACACTGAACCATGTGTGACTGTTTAACGAGAAAAAATTATTTAAACTGAGTGAATTATGTACCTGAGCACATGAACAAATCCGTGCTTCAAGTTGTCCAGTTGTTTACAATCAATATTGTGTGTGTGTTGTTTTTGTATTTTTCGCCAATGTTTTTCAATGTATCCAACATTCCAGTGCCGAAAAAACAACTCTTTTGTTTATTTTTTCCTATGATGTTCAAGGACATGCATCAGCTATTTTTTGATACAAAACTCACATTAATGTCTCGAAAAAGAAAATAAAAGTTTCGAAAGCTCGTCAAGTTAAACAAGAGTTTCACTTCATCAGGCCAATATATTATATGACTGCAACCCCAAGGATAATCTCCAGTTACTGAAAATTTCCAAATTCACCTTTTTGTGCCAATTACTCGAGTCAAGATACTACCATCCTATATATATATATATATATATATATATATATATATATATATATATATATATATATATATATATATATATATGAATATATATATTTATATATATATATATATAACATCATAACATAACAATATATATATATATATATATATATATATATATATATATTGTTATGTTATGATGTATTTTTTAAATATAAATATTGTAATATTTTTGCCCCTGTTTTGGGTGCCTTTTGTTATGTTTTGATAAATTGAATAATTATAATTTTTTTATTTATTTTGCTTTCAAATATTATTTTTGCACCTCGTTGGGCAACAATTGATATGGTTTGATAATTGAAAATATAAATTGTTTTCATATAATGAATGAAGCTAACAGTTTTCCGTTATTCTTTAAGAGCCAAATTTATATGATATAAATAGATATTTCTGCCCCTGTAATAATAATTGCCAGCGAACGTCACTATTCTCTCGTCACGCTACCAACAATTATTATTTTCCTTGCCACGGCTAGACGACAGCTGGTACGCTCTTTTCTCAAAAGGTGGCCGATTCAAAGCAATAGATACACTGCCACTGGTGACTAACTTCAGTTTATTGAATGATCTTTGTTGTGTTAGTTGATCATTGTGAGAAAATAAACAACCAAATATCAAAAACAATTATCTCCTTTATTCAGGAAGACTTAAAATTACCTGGCCTACGAGAAATAACTTATACTAGAGTGAATTAAACAAATATTCACGAATAATAATGATAAATCAGATCATGGATAGATAAACAGAACCTCACTTTTCGTGAATGTAAAATTTTCTGTTATTGTTCAAAGTAAAGTGAAATAGCGTTCTTCGAATGTGCAATTGGTTATTTAGGTGGAATAGTTCTGGACCGGAAATACACTATGAAAGTTTTTATACCTAGTTGGAACTGTTGGTGTTCAAACTATACCATAAAACAGGATGTCTCCTCTCTTCATTCGCTGTCAGGACTGCAATACCAGTATCAGGAACGATATAGATGCGGAAATCAGCATCAGGATTCGTGGTTATATTATATCATCAAGGTAATATTTGTTTTTGTTTCCCAAATTATGGAATTATTCCATTTTTTTATTAGTAAAATTTGTGCGTGCTAACTGCTTGGAAATATTTTTTTATCTTCCTCGAGGCTTTGTTTTCTGTCGCTTAGATACATCTTTCTCCTGTTGTTTTCCTATTTGAATTTTTGAATTCACGCACTAAATTGTCACTTTTCACTGTTTATATTTATCTTACTCAATTTATATATCGAACTATTTTTCCATACTTATTACTATTTAAAATTCTAATAATAATTCTTATGATACCCTCTCGTTGCTATTCTCTCACAATTTCTAACTTTCACCTGACCATCTATTCTCTGATTGGCTATTTTCATAAAGACGTTTGCTGTTCTCTCATTGGCTACTTTAAGTCAGCTACAATTTCATGTACAGTGTGTTTCAAATTTATAAATGTGTTGATTACTTTTTATACATGAAAATTTTGTAAATCTAGACTTTTAGTTGTCTTTTGAGCAATTATGGGTTATGATAATTTTGACAGTGTATACAATTGATTGTTTTATCGTACTTTGAAATTTTTATCTATCCATATTATACAAGGCTTATAAATAAATAGAACTTCAGAAGTTATTCAAACAAAAATCTCTTGGAACTAATAACTATTTAGTAATTATTATTTTTGTGGGTTTTTTCCTTTTAAACCTTATATATATATATATTTATATATATATATATATTTATATATATATATATATATATATATATATATATGGGTAAATAGGTAGGTGGCTAAATTTTTTATTCCTTCAGTTTATACATATTTTTATCAATTAGGTTGGTTGTGTTATTTTCATTATAATTCCTTGCGGTATGTTGAAATTTCACTCAGTATTCCTTTTTTGGCATTCGGTAGGAATCGCCGTAGCTGAGATTGGTTTTTTGAGCGAATCAAGTAAAAATATACTTTTGACGTTGACGGGAGTAGAGAGTAGAAGTTTTTCTTGGGAATATCAATTTATTGAAAAGACGAAAAGACGTTGTATTGTCAGAGTCGAGCCTCGACGGATATACAAAGATTCCAAGGAACCAAAAGGGTTCAAACTTATTAAATAGGTATCCGAATATGATGACGTACAAACTTCAGTGAGCTGTCAGTGTTCATGTTAATTCACAGTTTATTTAGAATAAACTTGTTCATTCACCCCTGGGATTATCATTCATCTAGACAAAGAAATAAAAACCTTCATTTTGGGGGCTCGTCCGGGATAGAGAATAAAATTTAGTTAAAGCTGCGAACCGCTAGACGTTTACCTGACTTTTGAAAATTGATTCGACGAAGGAGATTCGAAGGCCTATTATTGAGGAAGACGGAAGTGAGAGAATTCCAAGATAAACCAGACGTAGTAGAAATATCCAAGGAGTGTAGACGACTTCAAGATAAACCAGACGTAGTAGTGTGGACGACTTAGACGCATTCGTTGCAATAGAGGAAGACAGAAGTAAGAGGACTTCAAGGAAAACCAGACGTGGGGAGATCCGAGAAGAAGATAAGACGTATTCGTTCCCGTAGTCCATGGCATGGTAATTCAATGATATAATTATGGATTCAATAAGGTAGGATGCACAGTTCTTCCAATAATTAGTATCGAATGGAGGCATAGGCGAGTTAGACGATCATAATGCACCAGTGTTAATAGAAGATATAACATTGAATTACTTTGACAAAGACTAAGAGTTTTACTCATACAATTATTTCAAAGTTTGATTAACTACTTCTGTTTTGTATTCTGTAAACTTCACGATATTCAGGTTCAATTTGATATTTTGCCGACAAAAACATCATTGATTGTTTCAAGAATATTGAAGTTGCGACTCGACTTGCCTCAGATTCATTCGAAGTTTGAAACATAGGGCGAATTCTGTTTGTTGTATTATTTCAATTTTCAAACTGATTTGTTGATCTGACTTATTCTTTGACACCGCATTTATTTTTTGCATACAATGCCTAATTTGGGAGAAATTAGAAAAATCGGGAAAAATGTTTCTAGTAGTTCACTCAAAGCAGTAAAGACCTTACATGTAGTCGCCTTTGAAAACGAGGGAAAAGGTAGGAAAACGCGAAAAGAGATGCGCGACTTTTCTGGTTTTCATTTAGATAAAAAGTCTTCAGAATTTGTGCAAAAAGTGAGTGAGGTGAAACAAAAAGTACAGTTGCCTGATCTTATTGCTATTTGTAATATACTTTATCTTGATTATCCGGGTAGTAGTGAAGAAGTGGTTGTGCGCATCGGTTCCTTTATGAATGACCTTCAGTCAAATGGTGAAAATGAGAAGACAGATGATGAAGAAGTGGAAGAAGAATCAGAGGAAGAGGTGGATTCTGATGAAGACAAGAATGGAAATGACAGAGGTGCCAAGAGTGGTGTATCTTTTGGAAATACGAAACTGAAGGGGTCGTTCTCATTGACATTCAAAGACGTTAAAGATAGTATTAGAACATTTGATGGAAAAGACAATTACTCAGTTCGAAAATGGATTGAAAATTTCCAAGGAATTTCTGAGCTGACAGGATGGAATGATTTGGAAGGACTTGCGAAGGTTTTCATTCAGTCAAAAAAAGGAATCACAAAATGGGTGATTCTAAAAAAAAATTGATTGCGGAGTTTGAAGTGAAAGTAAGTAGCCATAAATTATTGATGGCAAGGAAGAAACGAAGGGAAGACTCGGTGCAAGAATATGTTCTGATAATGCGAGAGATTGGAAGCAGAGCAAGCATAGAATCGAAAGTTTTGATTCAATATATCATTGATGGTATACAGGATGATACATCAAATGAACTTGTAATGTATGAAGCAAAAACATTTGGTGAATTCAAAGAAAAAGTGAAGAATATGAGCAAATCACAATTTCAAGAACAAAACCAGGTCAAGAGAGGAACAAAGAGGGTAAGCACATGAAGGAACGGACAATTGAAACAAAGAAAGATAAAGACGAGAAAAGGCATAGGAAAACCATCATGCGACTTTGTTTCAACTGTGGGGGCAAAGGTCATCTTTCCAACGAATGTCCTGACAAAGCGAAAGGGCCAAGTGTTTTGTGTGTTCTGGTTATGGTCATGTGTCAACCAAATGTCCCGAGGAGAATAATGGAAGTGGAAGTTCAACTATGACACTAGTCGAGGTGGTTCCAAGGAACAGTGTTGAATTGAATATTGACGATACAGGAAGTGATATCACTGCCATGAGACAGGATGTGTATGAGGCATACTCCAGAGATATAGACTTGAATGGGGAATCCGTCACTCTTAGAGGTATAGGGTCGAACAGAGTTGCAACAAATGAAGAAGAATTAGTTCTGAAAATCCATGTTATTCCTTATGAAACATCAAACTTCAAGGCGATTGTGGAAAATGATATTTAAGCTCAAGTAGATGTAGTCTTCAGAGATCGTGAAATTGTTGTTTTCAAGAAGGAAAGACACAATTTTCTGTGGACGATAACATTAGACGAAGAAGCGAATAAAGAAATAGTAGACGTAATTCAAATAAAAAATGAAAACAATCGGAAAGAAGTGAAGAAACTAATAGAAGAATATCATCCTGGGAAGATTATGGATTCAGATGTTAAATGAAGATCATATTGAAGAAGAGCCAATATACCAAAGTCCAAGAAGATCAGCAATAACGGAAAAAGGGGAGGTAGAAGCACAAATAGAAGAATAGCTAGAAGAAGGAATGATAAGATGTAGTTCATCTGACTTTGCTAGTCCAATAGTTCTTGTAAAAAAGAAAGATGGTAGTACTAGAATATGTTGTGATTACAGAAAACTTGATAAAAACATAGTAAAAGTTACATTTCCACTTCCTCTGATCTAAGATGTGTTGGATAGATTGCAGGCTGAGATCTGGGGAATGGATTTTTCCACATGAGAATATGAGAAGAAAGTATAAAATATACTGCATTTGTTACACACCATGGTTAATTTGAATTCCTGACATGTCCTTTTGGATTATGTAATAGTCCAGCGGTCTTTCAGAGATATGTTAGAACTGTTTTCAGAAAAATTTTGGTGGAAAACATTATGCTCTATTATATGGATGACATAGTAATATTGAGTTCTACAGAAGAAGAAGGACTTGAGAGATTAAGAAGTGTTGTTCAGGTTGCAAAAGACTATGGATTGGACATACAGAAGAAGAAATGTCAATTTCTGAAAACGAAGATCAAATTTTTGGGATCCATCATTGATGATGGAAGAGTCCAACCATCAAATGATGAAACCTTGGCGATCAAGAATTATCCACAACCTACGACTCTTGAACAAATTCAATCTCTTCTGGGTTTGACGGGTTATTTTCGTGAGTTTATCTCATCTCATTCCCTTATTGCAAAACCTTCGAGTGATCTGTTGAGGAAGGAACAAAGGTTCGTTTTCGGTTATGAACAGAAAGAGGCATTTGAGAAACTTAAAAAATTTCTATCTCGTAACCCACTGTTACATATTTACAAACAGGGCGGAGAAACGGAATTGCATACAGACGCGAGCAAATATGGCTATGGAGCTTGTCTGTTCCAGAAGTCGAACGAGGATAGTAGATTCCATCCAGTTTACTACATGAGCAAGAAAACTACTTCAGCTGAAGAAAAATACAGTAGCTATGAACTCGAAGTCTTAGCTATCATTCAAGCCGTCAAAAAATTCCGAATATATTTACTTGGAATTCAATTCAAGATTATAACTGATTGTTCAGCTTTTCAGAAAAACTATGGCTGAGACAGATTTGACTACCAGAGTTGCTAGATGGGCTTCATTGTTGGAGGAGTATTCATATGGAATTGAACATCGAAAAGGAAACAAGATGTCTCACGTAGATGCTTTGAGTCGTCACCCAAATGTTATGACGATGATACTGACTGAAGAAAATGGTGTAGTAGAACGACTCAGGGGGTCACAAGAGTTGGACGTACACATATTGGCAATAAAGGAATTATTGAGCACAGAAGATTATGAAGATTTTTCCGTGAAGAGCGATATACTTTATAAATTTGTGAATGGAAGAGAGTTGATAGTAATTCCAAAGACGATGCAGACCGATATAATGAAGAAAGCACACGAAATTGGACATTTTGCACTTTCCAAGACAGAAGTGGTGAATAGGGAATTTTTTATTCCGAAACTAAAGGAAAAAATTCAATAGTGTTTAGGAAATTGTATACATTGTATATAAGGTAACAGAAAGGAAGGAAAAAAAGAAGGAATGTTACATCCAATACCTAAACAATGCATACATATCATGTCGACCATTTAGGACCAATGTCTTCAACTAATAAGAATTATCATTATATATTAGCGATTGTTGATGATTTCTCTGAATTCACCTGGCTATACGCTTGCAAATCGACGACAACAAAAAAAGTTATTGATTGTTGGGAAAAACAAAAGCAGGTTTTTGGAAATTCAAGCAGAATTATAACAGATAGAGGGACTGCTTTCACTGCTGAAGAATTCAAAAACTATTGTATTGACGAAGGTATACAAAACTCAACAATAACTACTGGAGTACCAAGAGGAAATGGCCGGGTTGGAAAAATGAATCGCATTATCATACCAGTTCTCAGAAAACTCAGTTTGGAAGATCCTGGAAGATGGTTTAAATACGTAGAGCGCGTCCATTGCATTGAATTCCACTATTCAGAGAAGTATTGGGACTTCACCTTTTGAAATTCTAACCGGCGTGAAAATGAGGAATAAAAAAGAAGTGCTCATCAATGAATTATTGGATTCAATGAAAATAAGGAGGATCTCAGAGCGGAAACAAAGAACAGATTTTGAACGTACAGAAAATAATGAAAGAACTTATAATCTTAGAAGAAGAAAACCAAGGTTATATAAAAAGGGAGACTTTGTAGCTATTAAAAAAACCCAATTTGGAGTAGGAATTGAAATTCAGAGAAAATTTTTAGGACCTTATGAGGTCACAAAGATGAAACCCAATGACAGATATGATGTCGCGGAAGTAGGTCATCATGAGGGACCAGTGCGTACTTCCACTGCAGACAACCAAAGTGAATCCGGGTCGGATTCAGAGCAGGATGGCCGAGTGATGGTGGCCAAATTTGTAATTCTTTCAGTTTATACATATTTTTATCAATTATGTTGGTTGTGTTATTTTTATTATTATTCCCTGCGGTATGTTGAAATTCCACCCAGTAATCCATTTTCGGCGTTCGGTAGGAATCGCCGTAGCTGGGATTGGTTTTTTGAGCGAATCAAGTTATAATGTACTTTTGACGTTGACGGGATATTTCAAGAGAGTAGAAGTTTTTCTTGGGAATATCAATTTATTAAAAAGACGAAAAGACGTAGTATTGTCAGAGTCGAGCCGCGACGGATATACAAAGATTCCAAGAAACCAAAAGGGTTCAAACTTATTAAATAGGTACCTGAATATGATGACGTACAAACTTCAGTAAGCTGTCAGTGTTCATGTTGATTCACAGTTCATTTTGAATAAACTTGTTCATTCACCCCTGGGATTATCATTCTCCTAGACAAAGGAATAAAAACCTACATATATATATATATATATATATATATATATATATTGTTATGTTATGTTATGCCAGTTATGAGTTTTAAAAGGAAAAAACCCACAAAAAGAATAATTAATAAATAGTTATTAGTTTCAAGAGATTCTTTTTACATAATTTTGGAAGTTCTATTTATTTGTAAGCCTATGTATAATATGGATAGATAAAAATGTCAAAATACTATAACACAATCAATTTCATACACTGTCATAATGATTATAACCTATAATTGGTAAAAAGACAACAAAAAGTCTAGATTTACAAAATTTTCATGAATAAAAAGTGATCAACACATTTATAAATTTGAAGCATACAGTATATGAAATTGTAGATAACTAAAAGTAACCAATGGTAGAACAGCAAACTTCTTGATGAGAGTAGCCAATCAGGGAATAGATGGTCATATGGAAAATTGAAAATTGTGAGAGAATAACAACGGGGTGATGTCATAAGCAATTATTATTGAAATTTGTAAAAAGTAATAAGAATGGAAAAATAGTTGTATATATAAATTATATAAGATGAACCCAAACACTGAAATGTGACAATTTGGTGCATGAATTCAAAAATTCAAATGAAAAAAGAGGAAGGAAAATTTGTATCTAGGTGACAGAAAACAAAGCCAAAAGGAGATCGAAAATAAATTCACAAGGGATGCCACGCATCATTTTTGGAGAAAGAAAAATGAAATAATCCCAACATTTGAAGAACAAAACCAATATTACTTCAATTATACAACATATCCAAGTGTCCAAAGCTGATTTCTGCATATGTATGGTTCCTGATTTATGGTATTGGAGTTCCTGATAGAGCTTGGAGTGAGAAAGGATTCAGTTTCAGGGCATATCTTGAACACCGACATTTCCAGCCAGGTATAAAAACTTTAATAGTGCACATTCGGTCCTGAACAATTTCACAAATAACGTATCTCACATCTGAAGAACTTTATTTCACTCTATTTTGAACTATAACAGAAAACTTCACTCTCAAGGAAAAAGTGAGGTTGTGTCTATCCATCCATGATTTCATTTTTATGATTATCCGTGAATATTTGTAGATTCACATTGGTATAAGTTATTTCTCGTAGGCCAGGTAAAATTAAGTCTTCCTGAATAAAGGAAATAATTGCTTTTTGATACTTTGTTGTTTGTTTTCTACAATGATCAACAATCATTCCTACGACCATTGAATAAATTGAGTTTTGACATATCAAGTAGTGGCTAAATTGCCTTGAACCGGCTATCTGAGATAAGAGGTGTACCAACTGTGCTAGCTGTGGTATGAAAAATGATAACAATTGGCAGCAACGTGACGAGAGAACAGTGACGTAGCTAGCAATTATTATTACATCATTGCAATATTATACAGAGCAAAAATATCTATCTATCTCATAACAATTTGGCTCACAAAGAATAGCAAAAATTATTAGCAATTTTCATATTATAACAACAATTCATATTTGAAAATATATCATAACATAACAAGGCGCACAAAACGTGGGGCGGAAAAGGCAAGTAAGGGCTAGTAAAGGCAATATATCATTTCAGGGCAAGTAAGGGAAATATATTATTTCTTAATATTTATTACAACGTAGTGGCAAAGTAAGGGCAATATATCATTCCAAGGCAGAGTAAGGGCAAGTAAAGGGAAAATATTATTTCTTAATAACACTGGGTGAACTTTAGCAATTGGCATTCCTACGTATAAGGCCAAATATTGGTGAATAAAAAATGGATTTGAGAGATGGTAAGAAAGTTGGGCTGGAGGAAGGTGCTGAAGGTAGAGAGAGAGATGACCAGGAACAAGGAGAGAGTAGTAATGTGAGAGAGAGAGAAATAAAAAGTGAAAGTACAGGAAATGATGGAGCTTATGGTAAAACAAATAAATGAAAACTCAGAAAAAATGGATAAAAATTCAGCAAGTATGAGAAATGATATGAATGAAAATATAGCAAGGATATGAATGAAAATTCAGTAAGAATGAATGAAAATATAGGAAGTATAAAAGATGAAATAAAAGAAATGAAAGAAAATTCAGGAAATATGAAAATGAAATGAAAGAGCAAATAGAAAGAATGAATGATGGATTGAGAGAAAGTATGGGAAGAATGGAGGAAAGAATGGAAGAAAAAATGGGATATATAAAGAATGAAATGAAAGAAAGTTTGTCAAATGAAATAAAAAGTTGAAAGAAAACACAGCGAGTATAGAAGAAAGATTAAGAGAAAATGTGAAAGAAAATATAAAAGATATGAAAGAAAATATGGAAAGGATGGAAAATAAAATACAAACTAAATCTGTACAAAATAAAGAAGAATTTTTAGAAATGCACAAACAGTTAGAAACTAAAATAGGACAAAACAATGAGGAATTTTATGTGGCAATAACACAAGAAGTATCCAATATCAATAATGATGTAGAAAGGCAGGATGAGAAAATAAAAGATATGAAATTAGATATTAATATTAAACAAGGAAAAGTGAAAAATGAAATAAACACTCTTGAGAAAAAAGTAGAAAAACAACATAAAGATACTAATTCAAAAATAATAAATGTAGAGAGTGAAATAACTAGAAATGTAGAAGAAAAGATAAAATTATTAGAATTAAGAAGAATAGAAACAAGTAATGAGCAAAATAATAATAAAAGCCAAGGGATAGATATGCAAAAAACAAAAGATAGTAATAATTTATAAGAAAAAGATGATAAACAAATACAGAATATAAATATGAATCTTGATCACAAAAATAATATGTTTAAGGATAAAATAAACATGAATAATAAAAATTTTAAAATGAAAAAGGTAAAATAAATAATAAAGTAAAAATAATGAAATATATGACATAATAATGGCTAAGATGAATTTTGAATTGCAAAAAGGGAATGAAAATGATAAAATAATAATAATAAAAATGAATGACATGAAGTGGCTAACAAAAATTTTGAGTTAAAAAAAGAAAAAAAAAATAATAAAATAATAGTAATGCAAATCAATGATATTTACAGGGCGAATAGAATTTTTGAAATGAAACAAAGAAATACAAACAATGAAATAACAATGATAATGTATAGTAAAATGTCAAATATAAAAATACAAAAGAAGTTGAATGAATATGATGATCAAAAACGAAAAAAGTTTGGATCTATAAAAAAGAAAATAGTTGAAAAAATTTACATGAAAATTCTATTGAAAATTTGTGAAATAAAATATAGGCTTGCAGTTACGAAACAAGCAAGATTCCATAGAAGGAGAGACAAATAATAAATAGAAAGATTAGGTAATAATAAATTATAGGCTTAACAAATTTAATAGGCAAGTTAGGGAATAAAAAAGGAAAAAAAAATTTGGATAAAATAAAATAAAATGGAAAACAAACGTAAAAAAAAAATATCATTGAGAGAAATATTTGAGGAAACAAAAACAACACATGAGTGAATATTTCATGAAAGAAAACAATAATATTGAATAACAATAAAAAATACTGAAAAACAGGAAAGTTGATATAAATATTGGTACAGGTTAGTTAGATGAAGTAAAGTGAAAAACAATATAGATTATAAGAAGGAAAAATATAGAAATGGATAATAAATGATGTGAATTTTGAAGAAAAATTAAAAGAAATGAAGATTAAAAATATTTTGTGTATAAAATGAATGTATGTGAGAAATGAAAGTGGAAATGATAATAATAATAATACTAAAAAAGTATATTATAAGAAATATGATGATGATAAAGGTATAATGATAAATACAATGAAGGTATATTAATAAATAAAATGAAGGTATATTAATGAATTATAAATGAATATAATATGTTAATTATGTGTGAATAATGAAAAAGCGAAAGAGTATGTACACAAAATAAAAGTAAATAAAATGAGAGATTCAAATTAATAAAATATCCAATTCAATATGAATATAAAGAACAACTGAAGGAAGAGATAAGAAAAATAATAAAACAGCATAATTGAAAGAGTACCAGTAATTGTAAAATCAAATGAATATTAAAAAAATTATATATCAGTATAAAATATAAAATGAAAGTAAGATAATAATATATATAAAATATAATATATGATAATATTTTGAAAAGTTTTCTCTCTTGATCCGAAAATAAATCCAAGTCAAGTTTTTCTGGAACAAAAGAATGTAGTACTAGTAGTTGTAAATAATAGTTATCGTTGTAGAATTTGTTTTTCTTGAACTGGTGGAAAATCCAGCAAAGTAGTTTTCTGAAAGTAGAAGAATAGTATTAGTCAAAGTAAAGTTGATAAATATAAATAAAGAAATTGATATTCAAAATTTTCTAACTAGTAGGAAATTATTCAATATAAATTTAGGAATGTTGTTATGTTATGTTATGCCAGTTATGAGTTTTAAAAGGAAAAAACCCACAAAAAGAATAATTAATAAATAGTTATTAGTTTCAAGAGATTGTTTTTACATAATTTTGGAAGTTCTATTTATTTGTAAGCCTATGTATAATATGGATAGATAAAAATGTCAAAATACTATAACACAATCAATTTCATACACTGTCATAATGATTTTAACCCATAATTGGTAAAAAGACAACAAAAAGTCTAGATTTACAAAATTTTCATGAATAAAAAGTGATCAACACATTTATAAATTTGAAACATACAGTATATGGAATTGTAGATAACTAAAAGTAACCAATGGTAGAACAGCAAACTTCTTGATGAGAATAGCTATCAGGGAATAGATGGTCATATGGAAAATTGAAAATTGTGAGAGAATAACAACGGGGTGATGTCAAAAGCAATTATTATTGAAATTTGTAAATAGTAATAAGAATGGAAAAATAGTTGTATTTATAAATTATATAAGATGAACCCAAACAGTGAAATGTGACAATTTGGTGCGCGAATTCAAAAATTCAAATGAAAGAAGAGGAAGGAAAATTCGTATCCTAGGTGACAGAAAACAAAGCCAAAAGGAGATCGAGAATAAACTCACAAGGGATGCCACGCATCATTTTTGGAGAAAGAAAAATGAAATAATTCCAACATTTGAAGAACAAAACCAATATTACCTCAATTATACAACATATCCAAGTGTTCAAAGCTGATTTCTGCATATGTATGGTTCCTGATTTATGGTATTGGAGTTCCTGATAGAGCTTGGAGTGAGAAAGGATCCAGTTTCAGGGCATATCTTGAACACCGACATTTCCAGCCAAGTATAAAAACTTTAATAGTGCACATTCGGTCCTGAACAATTTCACAAATAACCTATCTCACATCTGAAGAACTTTATTTCACTCTATTTTGAACTATAACAGAAAACTTCACTCTCAAGGAAAAAGTGAGGTTGTGTCTATCCATCCATGATTTCATTTTTATGATTATCCGTGAATATTTGTAGATTCACATTAGTATAAGTTATTTCTCGTAGGCCAGGTAAAATTAAGTCTTCCTGAATAAAGGAAATAATTGCTTTTTGATACTTTGTTGTTTGTTTTCTACAATTATCAACAATCATTCCTACGACCATTGAATAAATTGAGTTTTGACATATCAAGTAGTGGCTAAATTGCCTTGAACCGGCTATCTGAGATAAGAGGTGTACCAACTGTGCTAGCTGTGGTAAGAAAAATGATAACAATTGGCAGCAACGTGACGAGAGAACAGTGACGTAGCTAGCAATTATTATCACATCATTGCAATATTATACAGGGCAAAAATATCTATCTATGTCAAACAATTTGGCTCACAAAGAATAGCAAAAATTATTAGCAATTTGGCTCATATTAAGATATAGCAACAATATATTTGATATATATATATATATATATATATATATATATATATATATATATATATATATATATATATATATATATATATATATATATATATATATATATGAGTAGTAAGGCTATGTCAGTCCGGGCCCACGTGGCGGGAGTAACCTAAGAGGAGAGTCAAGTGGTCCCGAACCCCTGCATGGTTTTGGGGTCCACCACTGGGTTGAGATCGTTGCCATGTTCGTGGGCGGTCATGGGTGGTTCGTTGTGGAGGGGGTTTGTGAAAAAATGGCGGTTTAATGAGAGGGGTGGGGGTGGTGGGGGTGGTGGGTGTATGTGGGTAGGGAAGAGGGTGGGGGTGAGTGGTCTGCGATTGGTCGCAATGGTGGCAGCCATGTTGTGTACGGGAGTGTGTGATTGAGAGTGGGGGTGGGGAGAGCTGTGATAGGTCGTGGGAGTGGTGATAGCCGCCGGCCGCTATCCAATAGCCGAGCAGCAGTCATATTGAAATGGGGGTGTCGACCAATAGCTGCATTCGTCAACGGCATTGGTCGGGCGGAAGACTGAATGGCGGCGGCCATTTTGGGAAGTGGGAGGTAATCAGCAGTGACGATGCGGCCATGACTCAACCGACAAGTCTTTGCAGGAATATTATCTACGTCAGCACTCTCCTCTTATCAGTTGTTTATTTAAGCGACCGGAAATCGGCGGCAACCTTTGTTTACATTAACAAGATAAGCTTTCGGCGGCATCCTTTGAAAGAGTTTGTTTACATCAACAAGATAGGAGAGTATGCAGCTGCATGGTTTAAGTGTGGGATAACTTGAATATAAACGCAAGTCCTACCAAGGTCAAATACGACTTGAATAATATTTTAAAACGTTACCAAATATACAGGGTGGATCGGAAGGGTGTTTAGAGGAGGAGGAAAATGAAGAAAGTATATACTGGAGTTTGTTGTGAAAATGACGTCAGTTGAGGTTATGTCGTCGATGACAAAGGAGTATACACGGAAATAGGAACAGTTTCATCGAAAAGTCAGAGCTCTGAACGAAGAGTTACAGTTTTATGAAGAGAAACGAAACGTCACAAGAAAATTGAAAGAGTTGAATCTCTGCACGACACAACCATCGTAATCGAAATATGATTCAAATGATACTAGTGACTTTGATTCTGAACACCATCTTATACGTAGACATACCGTATGATGATGATGTAGTACGAGGAGTAGCGGTTTCTTTCAAAGATGACGATCAGTCTTGGATTCCAATGAATCGAACAGCAGGACTTCGAAGGTTATTCTCCACTATAGACCTGCCACCCCACCTCGAAGACGATGACAACAACAACATAATCAAGAAATATCAGCTCAAGTTTAAAATGAATGATTCTACAAGTACAGTGAAGCCATGAAGAAGGCTTCCAACGGCAGCAGTAGCGATGACGTCACCAACGCCGCCACCACCACCAATACTACCACCCTTGGAACATGAATTATATAAGATTTTTGTGCTCTCATGTGTTGTTATAACCATAATGTTTTTTGCTTTGGCGAAATTCCTATTCAAAACTGTGAAAAGAAGCTTGGAATCTCCATGCAATATCAAAATAAATGAATAGAGAGATACTCTAACTTGACTTTTATATCACAAACATACGGTATACTTGGCGTGAGCCACGTATACCGTGTGGGTGAGAGAGAGAGAGATACCTCTGACGGTTTCCCCTCTTGTTTTGTGTACTTTCATTTTTTTCTCGTACATTAGTTTGGAAACACACGATGACATAACGTGGCCTTTCAACACTGGTACTCGTCTTAACCGACCATATTTCACGTTGAGCATTTTGCGTTATCGAAGGCAATTTGTTCAGTTCCCATTTTGGAATGGTTTCACTATCGGTCTGTCTGTCTGTATGGACTTCATTAATTTTTCATTTATTTCCGCATAAGGAAAAATGTGTTTGACTTCCAATTCAATGCTAACGATCACAATCCGAGCCGTAGTCGTTCCCACCGCATTATTACCTGCCTCACGTATAATGACACAATCATTATCATTTCGGGCTCTGACAAATCGTAGAGTTTGACGTCCACACGTAATCAGCGGATAATCGTTGAAAACATTGAGAATATGACGGAGCGGTACGAGAAGACTGGAAGAATTGTCATCTTCATTCAAAAAAGGCAAATTGGGGTAACTCCAACCGCCTATAGCCAAATGCTGAGAATCCGTAGGTTCGTAAGATAATAGACCTCTTATGGTACTCACAATTCCCGGATCTCGAACTGATTCAATTTCCCGAGCACTCTCGCTATTAGTGCAAGAATCGAAAAGGAAAGCACCCACATTAGGGGCCAATGTAACGTTACCTCTCCCATTATTTAATTCAAGTCTACCTTTAATCAGTAGCTGATATGAACTCATGGCAGAAAACGAGTCCACCTGATTGATACAAAATTCCACGATATCGTTGCTATTGAATGCCTTCACGAACGGAGTATAAGTTCTGTATTCGGCTTTACGAATGGACTTCAAATTTCGGAGACCGATACAAATCGAACATGGGCGCTGAGATGGAAGCATCATCGTTGTCTCTTCTTCTTCTGAAGTTCATTCTGATGAATCAATTTTAAACCGATGGAACGGAGAAAAGATTTATTCGAAGACGTTCGCTCGCTTGAAGGTTCCTGCAATAATGACGTCGTGACGTCACTCTTACCCTTTATTACTACCGCTGCCTCTGCCGCTGCCACTGTCTATAACTAATCCCATTTGGTTCTCGCGACTCTGAGTTCCAAAACCAAAGTACTTTTTTCCCCTTGAAAATCCACAGGCCTACCGTCTTGATCGACTACCAACACCGTAATGTTGTGGATTTCACGTTGCGGTATACAGGTAGATAGAGTAAATTCGAAGGTTTTTCGTCTATCGCGTAACCGGGATCGGAAGCTATGGGAAATTCATAGATCGTATGCGCAGGCGTGTCACCATCGAAGGCTCCCGAAGTTACACTGCACTCGAATCGTAATGTCGACACCTTTATAATGTTTACAGGTAGATCGGAATAATGCATTTCGTTCGGTTGAAGCACCCTCGGAGAAAATCCCAATGTAACGCCTATGCTATCCGTCTCTACGAATGAAATGGCAAAGTATTTACTGAAGATCCCACACTTTAACGTATTATTGTTGGGTTTGAGAGAGAAGGCGGCTTCGCGGTCTTCCACAGGTAGCGCCATCTTTTTCTGTATGAACGCCTCAATATCGGCAATTTCATAACACCCTTGCGAAAATTCAATGGTACGCAACACGTTAGATCTATTGTAATAGCGGAATGTCCGACCCATTTCAATGTTCGGTATGGTATTGTACGAGTGAAAAGATCGAAGCGACAACTCATATTCTTTTTTCGTATTCAATTCGATAGGGGTGCGAGGACAAAAGGAGAACATGTGATTGTGACTGTTAACTCTCAGCAACAGCGACATGATGACGAATGACACTACCGCCGCTGTGACAGCATTTAAATACACACTTTCAATCATACATTATTTATTCAGACATTAGAAATTCCAAACACAGATGACCGCAATTTATTTCATTATAAGTCTGATATTGACGGTTGTTGTGGAAAATTTGACTTTGCCGCTGCTACCGCCATTCAAATATCTGACCAATTCCAGCATCGGTTTCAAATTCCCAAACGAATCGAAATACTCTACTGTATCGTTGGTTTTTCTATAAGCTACCCAATGAGTACCGCTGTTTCGTGACAGGTCCATGTTAACGATGGCACATGCGCATGAACACTCCTCGAAAGTGCGGGATTTTCAATTGTTTGGCATATGGCACGATATCGATGTCGTACAGCGCTCTATCAGGTAGCTTTATTGGGAGTTTTTTGATTTTTTTAAGAAGAGTCCATAGCCACCCTTGACATTCTTTCTCACGTACGACCCCTTGCCTATGGATTCCATGGCCTTGTGATGACGTTTATCCTCTTCCATTTTCTTCTGGGCATTCTTAGCATCCACGACCGTTTTGGCAATGGCTGATGCTCCGCCGCTCAGTGCACCAAGAGCACTAAGACCGGCAAATATCGGTATTAGTGGTAGGACACCACCTGACTTTGCTTCGAAAGGTATTATGCGGGGTACTTTGATTCGTCGTTTTCCACCCAATTTCTTGATGGTCACTCGAGCCGCTTTCAGAGCATTAGATGCGGCCCGTTTCAATGTGGAAGATGGTTTCAGGGACTTGGCGAGTTTTTAGATAACATGTGTTTGAATGAGGCCTTACTGCGCATGCCCATACCGAGATTTCTCTTAGCTTTCATGGCTCCGGTGACGAGGAGAGCGTTCGCACGTTCTCCAAAACCCGAATCTTTGGCTTTGACTCGTTCCCAAGCTCTATCTTCGAGCACTTTATCCGCCTTGTGTCTATCTTCAAGCAATTTGCTCTGAGAATAAGCAATGTCGTGATGTTTGCAAGCAACGTCCAATGGATTGATACCAGGATCGCCTCGTGCCAACCGTTCTTGTAGCCTTGTTCCAGCTGTAATAATAATAATAATAATAATAATTAAATACATTCGAGAGCACCGAAATACTATAGGTATATGAAACTTCGTCCACAATACTGATAGCCACCTAGGAGATGAGCTTCGAACGGGACACACTGGTGAAAATGAAGGAATAGGTGGCCAAAATTATGTAAAGACGAAAAATTATTTTTGTTGATAGTTTACACGTAGAATAACAATCATCAAATAATTAATTGCATGAAAGGTACTAAATGATCACATATTGCCACGTTTATAGTATTAACACGCTTTTCACAAGCTTTTATATAACTTGCTTCGTTCGCATGTCCTGTTTCTCCGGTTCAAAATTGGAAAGTGAATTTTGACACATTTCTAATCGTCCGATTGATTCGAAATTTGAAAGGTGCATATAATTTTGGTGACAATGTCTTATAAAATTTTTATAAGAGAAAAAAAATCAAATGGCGGCTCCAAGATGGTGCGTGGACCAATTCTGTGATTATGTCCCGATTCTATTCAAAATTGGTATGTAAGGGTTTTTGAGGACGTAGATTATGAATTTTTCATCAAAATCCATAAATGGCAGATGGCAGACGAGTTTTGTGATTAAGGCCCGATTCTATCGAAAATATTTGGTTTTCAAAGTCGAAAATTCGGAATGGATCCGCCAATATGGCGGATGAAGTTCGTTATTTATAATCAGAATCAACTCAAAATCGACTTGTATGGATTTTTGGGGACGCAAATTATGAATTCATCATCAAAATATGAAAATTCAAAATGGCGGCGGCTCCAATATCGTCATTCTAACCTCTGACCCAAAATGAGGATACCTATATCAATTCATAAAAATAAAAAGCGTGTTTTTTCATTCAAATTCATTTTTGTACTCTAATGTCATGAAAATATACAAAGTACCTACTTTAATAAATAGATCAATTGAGGTCGCGAATCTCAGCTCTATTTCAGATGGACTTTAGATACTGAGAAAGAAGGAACCTGATTGGATATTTTTAGGAAACCCAGGGAAATTAATTTTGTTTAGAATCATTTCTCAGTTGTAAATTTTGAAATAAGCCACGGAATTTCTGAAATATCAAAGTTATTGATTTTTGTCCCACCCCCACGGGGTAAATCTCGTCATGGGGGGGGGGCAAAACTTGAAGACAATCGATAACCCAACAATGAGTTCTCACATTCAAATTGGAGAAAAAAAGAATTTCTTCCCAAATTATGGGGATTTTCTCGAGTTAGCGCTTGGCGCGTATACACTTATCACGAGTCAAATAGATCTAACAGGTTTTTTGCCCAAAAGCGCAGGTAGGCGCAGCTGAATTTGATACCAATTGAAAGCTTTTGAAATGAGCTTTCATATGATACCAAATATGCCGTTTGATCTTGATTGATATAGTACTTTCATTCCAAAGATAGTAGATGGAATTTAGTTTTTGTCATATAACTTTGAAATCGTGTTATCTTTGACTGAATAGATTAAAAGAAATATTTTTATGCGAATAAACATGTTTCTCACCTTCTTGAATGGAATCTATGATAAATGAAACACTTCTAACCCTGCAGCAAATTTTACACACACAGCAAATAGTTCTCAAAAGACTCTATATGACGATCAGACAAGAAAACGACTTTGTTTGAGAACACACAGGTAACTAGATAAAGTACTCAAAGTCAAATTTTGCTCACCAAAAGATGGTCTCACCCGCCCCATCAATAGTAAAACAAGTTATTGTTCAATTGAGATATCTTCGGAAAAAATTATTTTGGCCAGCTTTTTGGTCATTCTCACCTGTGTGCGGGAGCTTGTTTATCAGACTGTTGAGCACACCTTCACCCTCGTACACCAACATGGAGACTGACGTCACAGCGATGACATCACTAGTTATATAGATTTCAGCTGAGGTTCGATGGGGTGGTGGTGTATATATCTTATATGTAGGGAGGTATATTTGTTGTGTTGTGTTGGGCAACTTGAACGTGTTGGTTGTGTTGTGTTGGACTACTTGAACGTGTTGGTTGTGTTGTGCTGGACAACTAGAACATGTTGGTTGTGTTGGGCAACTAGAACATGTTGATAAATATGATTGATGTGGCAGCGAGTGTCAGTTGCAGTTTAGACTCCGAAGAGTGAACATGTCCATGTCACTATCTGATACCGACTGTTATGGTATTCATCTGAATGGATTGGGATTATTCATTGGCACGGAGCCTGTAGTAATCAAAGGTGGATCATTGAGACTCGGCAGAGAAACTTTTGACTGTCAGAAGGTTTGAAGGAACTTCTTACCAAAAAGCAGCCCTTAAATTTCACCAATGAAGACTTCTCAAACTATAAGACAATTCTGATGCTAACCAATGCACACAAGAGAACTGATGGAAAAATGAATGCCAATAAGTCATGGAAATACAATAATATAATTTCCAAATTGTTTCCACCGCAGAGGAAATGGAGATCAAATAAGGGCAAACGACTGAAAAGGGCAACTAACCAAGAGATTATAAATAACGATCACCCTGAGATTGCACAAAACATAGAGATCGTTCAGCAAGAGTGCACGCTTTCCCATCGAGAACTTTGACGTTTACGATGTGTGGCATAGAGGCGGCGGTGGTGATGGAGGGGGAAGTAAACATGGCAGCCTATTCCCAAATTCCTTCCGAGCTGTTATGTGTGGTCCTAGCGGATCAGGAAAAACGAACCTTATGCTGTCGCTACATATTGGAGTTGACTGGATGTCATAGAAGCGCGAACGGTCGTTTGAAAGACACTCAACGCTGGAAATATAAACACGTAATAAAATATTTAATGAGGAGAGAACGCGTCGGTCAGGGTATAAACACCAATAAATTGGTATACAATGACAACCCAACGGATTATGTCTATTGGGACGATCCCAACGAATTGGTGGATCGTTTGAGATTTTTGGTAGCCAATCAGATGGCTGGAAATGATTATTCACATCAAAACGAAATCGTCGCCATCATCAATGAACTCAGTGAAGCTGGTTATATAGAGTAATGACATGCGCATTAGACTCATTCGCATCATGAGTATCGACAAATTTGGTCATCGTTCTGGTGGTGGTGGTGGGGAGCGTGAGAGGGAACTACCGATGTTGTCTCGTACTCCCTCTCTACCGCACACCCCTGAAGGCGATATCGATATGGATAACTTGAAAATATGTAATTTAAAAGATCCTACGTTTGATAGTGATGCGGCTACCAAAAAATACGTGGACACCACTGGGTCTGAATTAAAGTCTCAACTGCAACGCGACGTTGCCACATCGGCTGAAACTTCGCTAAAATCCATGAACTATACCATTCTGCAAACTAAGAGAACACTTCGTAAACACTACAAAGAAACTTCAACTCGCGTATCTGTACAAGACACGGCAACATCGGACACCATCAAGAAAATGGCTGCCGATATGAAACTCGATTCGGATCGAATGCATCTTTTGGAGAGTGAAATGACGGAATTGTCCAAGCATCGGCTTGAAATCAAGAAGAATAAATACAATGTATTCGTACGATATCGAACATTCTCGTTGAAGATGTCGAAAGCTCAAGTTGTTGCAGAACTCCATAAACCGGCTAGAAAAAATTATCTTTGACGACCTACGGTAATTGAAGGTTTGGACGATCTATGGCAAATGGACTTGGCCAAAATGAGAATGTTTTCTTCAGATAATGGGGGTTTTAAAATGATTATGGTCGTCATCGACTGTTTTTCCAAATTTTTGTGGACTCGTCCTTTAAAATCCAAAACGGAGGAAGAAATCACCAAAACTTTCAATGATATATTGAATCATACGAAACGGTGTCCGGAAAATCTACAAACCGATCAAGGTACGGAATTTTTCAATGCTAAATTCCAAAGTTTATTGGAAAAACGCGAAATCAATCACTACAATACGTTTACGGCGATGAAAGCGGCCATAGCCGAGCGTGTAATCAGAACGTTAAAGTCCCAATTGTACAAATACTTCAGTTTGAACGGTACATACAAATGGAAAGACATACTGCCGGAAATCACGAGAAACTACAATGACACCGAACATACAAAAATTAGATTCAAACCGAATGAGGTGAACAAACAGAACGAAAGTCGTATTCTACATCGAACTTATCGAGCGAATCGTTGGGGAAAATGCGTTCAACCGCGGAAATTCAAAGTGGGGGACATTGTTCGCATTTCCAAGACAAAGCATATTTTTCAAAAAGGTTATACGCCCAATTGGACGACGGAATTATTCAAAATAGTTCGGGTTCAAACAGGTTATCCAAATACGTATATGCTTGAAGATATTTACGGTACACCCATCAAGGGGGCTTTTTACGAACAAGAATTGCAAAAAACCGCGAATCCCGATATCTGTCTCGTGGAAATAGTATTGAAAAGACAAGGAAAGAAGATGTACGTTAAATGGCTTGGTTTCGATAACACGCACAACAGCTGGATAGAGGATGATGCAATAGTTTAGCATCGGCGGCGGCTACAAGCTATGACATGTCTGGCGTGGGTGGTAGTGGTGGGGGAAACATTATTTATTCATTTCACGGTAACGAGACGGCGTCAGTCATCAGTCGTCATCGTCTTCACCATGAGTCAAGACATTGGTTATTGTTCGAGCGATTTGTCAACCATAACGTTCGCCAGCCCCGTTTCACCGCTATCACCTGAAAATTACAATCAGCAGATAGATGACATGTGCGACGGTTTCGAAATGGCAGCAAAATTGGAGGACACTTCCTATTGGAAACCTCTTTTTCCCATGACTGGCTATGTGCTGAGAATTGGATTGTCACCTGCAAGAACTTTTGGCGTAGCCATATTTCTAAGTCCGTTGTACCAGTTCAAGAAAATATCGTTCAGCACCTACGAATGGGACCTGTTCACCGAACGATTGGCAACCCTTTTGGATGACTTCTTTTGGAGCCCCCTTCCCCGATATCCTCCCGATCTAAACGATGATGTGGAATACTTGTGTGGAGACTATTGCAAAGTTACGCAATCGGTTTGGGAAGATTGCAAATATGTTCAAGTTGAAAAACACGGAGTGAACTTCCTTCTCAACCAGGACGAAGTCGAACAGCTGATACGAGTCCACCGAAGCTTGGTGTATGATCGAGTGACCATGTTGGAGAATATAAACTTTGTGTAATTATAAAAATTTTTTCAATCAACCGCAAGTATGTTTCGGGAGATTGGAACTTTTTCAAAAACTATGTGAACTTTCATCAGAAGATATGATGGCTAATGCAATGAAGAATTCCTCTTCTATTATCGAATGAAAGTTGTGAATGATTTATGTATTCAATAAATGTATGTGTGTATTTCAGTGTTTCTGTCCATCTCCCCTTTCTCCCTTTTTCTCTTTCAGGTGGGGTTGAGTTCCCAATTGAAATAAATAAAGTTGACAAAATAAAGTTGAGAAAAAAAGTTGAAAATACTTGAGAAAAAAATGAAAAAAAAATTAATTGATATAAAATTTGAAAACACAAAAAAATACTTGAGTAAAAAACTGAAAAAATAATCGAAGTGACAACAGTCGTTTTTCATTCAATAATCAAAGTGGCTGTGACGCCACGACTTGGTCTGTCACATTTTCATAGATGGCAGCACTGTCACATAGAATTCAAAAACTGTCATAGGTGTCAGAACTGTCAAATGTCATCCTAGATGGCAGCCCTGGCACAAAACGTTACATGTCACAGACTGTGACGTTACATGTCAGCTGTCAATAGTCTTTGACAGTTGGGTGTTTGAACAGAGCTGTTCCGTCATTTCAAGTTTGACTCTCGTTCGATATGGATGTGTATGAAGACAGATTCGCGACATTTCAAAATTGGCATCACCCATATCCCAAAAAAAGATTGGCCAGAGCTGGATTCATTTTTACCCAGAGAGAAGACATTGTTGTGTGTCTGAAATGTCGAGTTGAAGAATTCAGATGGCAGTTGAAAGATGATGCTCAACTTGATCACTTCAGTTGGAGTCCACAGAAGAAGAAGCTGCTACTCTGAGGAGACGTATGCAGCTCGTAGATTGTCTTTTACCCAGAGACGAGGTAACAACGAACACACCTACCAACAGCAGCGTCCACGAAGATACATCACCATCCTCCTCATCAATGTCATGCAAAGTATGTTTGGAAAAGGATATGAACGTGGTTTTCATGCCGTGCAAACCCTTGGCCTGCTGTGCGGAATTCTCAATGAAATTGGACAATTGTGCTGTGTGCAGGGCCCCAATTCAATACTATTTGAAAGTTTCTGTATCTTAGAGAGAGAGGTGATTCAATATATAGAATGTGAAAATCAACTTGTGTATTTTATTCATTGTCTCATCCTACATACCTTGGAGGTTATGTTTGAAAAAGTAAGGTTAGAATCCCCACCTCATGTGAAATTTGAGGATATGTTTTATCTAAAAGTGAGGTTATGTCACGCAAACAAAGAACGCTGATGTTCGAGGGTGAGACTGAATGACGTCATCGTTTCTTTGACTTGTTCAGACAAGTTTAGACAAGTTTGAACTTGTCTGAACCTGTCTGGACTGGTCTCTCTATCCAATTCAGGAAACTATCGAATGAAGTGATGATACCGAGCTGTCATCATTTCATTCAAATTTTTTCTGTATAATAAATAAAAATCAAAGTCGATATACACTCATTTTATTGATACATATTTTTTGAGTGTGAACAATAGATTGAATATATTTGTATGGATATAATGATATATTGGCTGATATATTCGATATATACAATGGTTATGTGAGAGAGAGAGTAATGGAGAAAAAAAGGATTAATTTTTCGGTTATCGCGCTAACACAATAAATGGAAATTTGGAGAAAAAAAGATTATTAAATACAAGTTGGTTGGGGTAGAGGTTGGCTATTCATTCATGATGCTATAATGTCCCCAGCAAGTGTATCGTCCATCCAGGAATGAGTGTTCTCTAATCGTCGAATGGACTTTGATTTGTTCAATACTAAAAACATTATGAGCATATGAACGGATGTATCGTAGACTAGTTGATTTCTCCTTTTGATCTCTAAGACATTCAACATAGTCTTCAAAGGAAATTTTATTTTTCACATCATATCGGATTTTTTAACACATTTTTTACCCTGGATTTTATAAGTATATAATTTTGAACGGAGTCCGACAAAATCTGTCATTATACATCCGTTTGCTTCATCTTTCATCAAACCTGGAATTTTCTTGTTCACCTGCGGAATACCGTACGAGTTTTCGCATGGGTAGTCGCTCTCATCAAATTTTTCCAAGTTCTCTCCGATTAATTCTCTATATACATCATCGCATTTGATTTCGTATATGAGAGAATCCGTATCCGTGTACATCAACTAACACTGATTGGTCTCGAATTTTTTCAACATGAATTTATAGTGGAAATCTTAGACGCAAATTTTGGAAATGTCTAGAATAGCCATACCGATATAGAGGGGTTTATTGAATAGCAGTTCAGACTTGTTCATTTCGATAGCCATCAAGTTTTCATCGAAGATGGTTCGGTTGTGGAATTTCGGGTTACTTATCAGATTTTTTGCCCTATATCTACCCTCCCATTTATTAACCATTTTCACCACTCTGTGCTTCCTAATGTTTTCCATGGTTTTTCCGAAAATACTGTTTATGACCAATTTATAGTTATTTTTTCCGAAAGTGGTAATTTTGTATTTAATTCAATGTAGGGCTGCAGCCATGCGGATTGTTTGAACTGCAACACTCTGTGAACTTTTTGAGGATAAGGCCGTTTTCCAAAGCTTGTTTCAATATTCGATAATGTACGATATAATTTTGAAACATAACATAACAATATATACAATACAATATATACATATATATATTGTGAGAGAGGTCATACTATCAATACCTTTTAACATCCCATTCGTAAAGCGTTTTTTTTAAGTTGAAGATTTAATCTACTCTGTACACTTAGATAAAGTAGTAGCTTATTTTTTTCGATATTTATAATATCAACTTACGATTCAGCGCAGAGCAAGAAGTCCACCAAAGCACCCCTTTTTTAGATATGAGCGTATGTAGAGGCATTGACAATATTCAACTCACTAAATGGTATAGGAAACCAATATGTTCTAATAAGTTTCCATTCCTATCATTCACCGAACATGAAAACAAATCTTGTCAAAGGGTTAAAAGCTAGAGTGGTGTGTTTGTTACATCCAACATATCAACTGGAATGTTTAAATGAATTGAAATCTATGTAGGGAGAACTATATCCGCTCAAATCCATTAATAAATTATTATTCAGCTTAGAACGTAACTTAACTAATAACGTTTTGATAATAAAAATATCACAAACCGAATGTTACCTAATGATAACAATTCAAATATGTCTACAAAACACTCCTTTGTAGAGAAGAACTATACTACTGAGCTCATAAATGTCTTCAGATTAGATACATTAGGTATTGCAAAAAAAATGTTAAAGCCATTGCTAGTCTTTACACTAAAACTAAAACCCCTTTAAAATATGTATACTGGATAACTATGGAAACTGTCAATTATCTCCTGAAGTAAGATAGCTAGCGAAAAATGTTAGGACACAAAGTTCTAGGGTTTCTTAAAATTCATTTAATTAAGAAAAAATAAGTATACAGGAGCAGTCAAAAAGTCAGGACGAAGCAAAGTTGCTTTTTTTGTATATTTTTCCATACTTCAATTCTTCTCAAAATTCTAAATAAAATTGATAAAGCACATCATATCGAATTTTGGAAATAACTTTTAACTACTATCAAATTTATTAAAGAAAGAGTCCGAAATGATGGATATTTCTTATGAAAATTACACAAGGTGGAGTACTGTCGATGATTGAATTTTAATTATTATTTTTTTAGAGAGAATAAAAAAGCATAATGGTTCAGGGTTGATAAAGATGCATGAAACGAAATTCTGGAATTTTTTTATTTTATAAAAACAATAGTTATGCCAGAAAAAGAAAGATAGGAAACAAGTTTTAATAAACATATTTTCTTTGGAATTTTATTTAATAAGGTGTTCAAAGAGTTTACCATTACCATGAATTCGATCTACTTAATTTTGTAGTGAATCTAAAATCATGTTGGGAGGAATGGTGGAAAGTTTATGCCTTATACTTTCTCGCAACTCTTCGATATTTTGCGGCCTCTTTTTGTAGACTACATTCCATATGTAACCTACAGAAAAATGTCAAGTGGGGTCATATCTATTTATCAGGAAAAGTTTCATCTAGATATGCTCGTACAACACGTCCAAAATGTGGAGGAGCTCCATCTTGTTGAAACCATATTTGTTCTGTCGGCAGAATTGGGATTGTTATTGTTCGGGAATAATCGTCAAAGCTCTGGAATAATATGCTCTTGCAAAAGTAATGAATATCGTTCAGAGTTCAAATTTCCGTTAATTAAATAGGGTCCTATGACGTGTCCACCGATAAAGCCACACCAAACATTTTCTTTTTGTGGTCGTTCTTTCTCCATCCAATGTGGATTTTGGTCTGACCAATACCTACAGTTGTGTCGGTTTGTGTGCCCGTTTAAACAAAATGTAGATTCGTACGAAAACAATATGTGGTTTACATAGTTGACATTTTCGTTTAATTTATCCATAATAAGTAATTTCACAGAACTCGATTCTACGATCAAAATTGTCTCCACTCAATTCTTGTACCAAATGAATTTTATATTGACGGAATTTTTGCAGTTTGCCAATTTTTTTAATAGAATATCGGCTCATGTTATGATTTGAAGCCCTCTGTTGTGTCAAATTTATTGGATTTTCCACCACATCTAACATGACATTCAAAGAATTTTCTTCATTTGTAATGCTCATTGTTCTTCCACTTTATGGTCGATCTTTGACCCTCCAGTTTCATGAAAACGCTGCGTTGTTAAGGAGCTAGGAAATTTCGAAGGTAACTTGATTGACTATAAACTTAATGGACTAAAATATTTTGTATTATTATAAGAAACTTATTTTCAGAATTCGATACCTCGAAAAGGTTGAATTTAGGATGTGATACGCTATATCAATTTCATTTAGAATTTTGGGAAGAATTGAAATATGGAATAAAATACAGGTTCCATTAAAGAAAAATAAACTTTGTTTCGTCATGACTTTTTGAATGACCCTGTATACTTTATTCTTTATTGTGATATATTTTAAGCAACCCTAAAAATTTTGTGTTTCAACATTTTCCGCTAGCTATCTTACTTTAGGAGATAATTGATCGTTTCCATACATATCAGCGGCCCTGTATAGTATCCTTGTCTTATCTGTTACAGCATATATATTGGCCAAACTAGTAGGAATTCAACAGGTCGCATATGATCTCATAAGAGTGGTTGTAATATAACAAAAATCGTTGTGCCTTAGCGGAACAATATAAATTTCAACCACTCGATAATTTTAATAATCCATCGATTTTAGCAGTTGAGAATAATTACTTGAAAAGCAATTTTCTTGGAATGGTTTTCATCAACAATGAACCGAACAGTATGAACAAAGGACATATATTTACAACTCAAGTGTTATCTATAATTATTTATTGAAATTAGATTCAAATGGAAGTTCTAATAGCAATGTTATTCCAAATTATCCCTCCATAAAGTCATGAAAGTTCGTTATTGACAGAACACATGTTTCTCTTTTTTGACAATGGAATTGTTTCACACATGACAAGTGACATCTTGTCAGGTATCTTCTGTCTCCTCAGTTATGACCATTATATAGATTATATTATTAAATATTTTCAAGGGTTTTTACAGTTTCACTTTTCTATTTTATCTTTACCGACAAATCATGTGTTTTGGATTGAGTTTTGTGATGTGTTCACCACTGTTTAATTTCTACCTATGATGAAGACTTCTTTTTTCATATTCCTAACCTCAACTAAGTAAGTTCTTATTCAATAATTTTATGCTGTTTCACTCACAAGATTCTTTTTTGTTCCCCAGATGGCTATTTTGTTTTCATATGTCTGGGATTGACAGACATATGAGAACAAAAAAGCCAACTCCTGGTTCCGCCAGAATAGCCACCAACTCCGATTTTTCAAATGGAACACCCTGTATGTTTATTGTTTTTAGGATTCTACATACGACGATGTTGCCAAATTTTTATTTCACAATTAAAAAAAAAATCTTTAATTATTTTTTTTAGCTCAGGAGTCCTTGATCAGGTTGAAATCTATACTAATTCACATCAGTAACTCATGGTAATAGTCATTTCATCGATAATATCAATAACAGATCCTACAGCAGAAATTGAAATTTTCTGAACGCATTTTTAAGAAAAACTAGTTTTTTTTCAATGATACCTACCGAAGGCCATCTTGCCATTCAATGGATAATTAATCACCAATTCAATGATATACATTATGTACCACTTTCTTTTTGTTCAAAACATAGAGAGCCATCTAATAAAATGAAATCAATCTGAAAAAAAATTGCAGGTAACATGACATCTATTCATTTTTTCTAACTCTAATTCAGAATGTCAACAATGATCACAAACCCATTACAGAAAAGATAACTTCAATAAAATCAAATAATCAAACTATTTGAATACATCTAACGACTGAAACAGTGAAACATTCAACGTACAAATTATTACTCACAATACCATCATCCTGTTTTCGATAGAAGAGTTCCACAACCATCGAAAAGTCATTTTATTTATTAATGTCCAATGATATGTTCGAAGAGTTGCCCGTTTTCCCTAACATATAGACTAGTTCTATTTATTGTATACCTCATCACATTTATCAGTTCGTGAGAAGGAATTTTCCGAAATGCGCTCTCAACTCCTTGAGTATACTTTGGATTTTATGTGACCCCAAAAATAAAAATCAATAGAGGTTAAATCGGGCGATCTGGCTGGCTATCTGATTGGACCATTTGTTCCAATCCATCTCTGCCCATAGGTATCACTAGGATATGGCCGAACAATATAAGCATTATGTAGTCCTGCACCATCCTGCTGAAAAGATATATTTTTCCTGATGTCCTCAGGTAAACCGTCAATATGATTTTGAATATCGTTCTCTAAGAATTGTAGATATCTTTGGCCCGTCAAAGGCCCGTCGAAAAAAATAGTTCCAATGATTTTTGTCCCTATGATTCCTACCCAGACGTTGAATCCTAATCTTTCTTGAAAATTACCTTCTCTCATCAACCTAGGATTTTCTTGAGCCCAATACCTTGTATGATTCCTATTCGTAAACCCAGACTCATGTTAACTGTAAACAGTACCTTCGGGACAAAACCATTATTCAAATCATGATGACGCAAAAGCCAAATACAATAAGCTAGTCTTCGTTCTGGGTCATTTTCAAATAGATGCAGTTGCAAACTGTATTTAAGGAGCGATATTTAGGTTTTTTCCATACTTTTCTGGCACTTTCCCTGCTGATCCCACATTCAATTTCCAATTCCGAACTGAGGCGGATGGAAAAAAATGAACATATGCTAAAACATTAGTTTCCGCTTCTTCACTGATGATGAAGTGGATGTGGTTTTGATCAGCTGATTTTTTCCCTAGCATAATTTACAATTTCCTGAAATAGGTCCTCGATCGATTTGTTCGTTTCGAAAATAACGATTATTATTTTCCATTTCAAAAAAACTTTTTACAAACGAAACGAGATGACAAGTAAAATTGATATTCCACTTCTGACATGACGATAATCACTCACTGTTTTCCATGATTCCATGGCTTCCTTCCATTCCATCAAACCTAAACGGATAACTCATTGGAATTTGTAGGCATCGTATAAAATATTGTACAAATTCAATAATTCATCGTGTTTAGATTTGAACAGGAAGAAAGTGGTACATAATGTATATCGTTGAATTGGTAATTAAATTATCTATGGAATAGCAAGATGGCCCTCTTGGAAAAAAACGATTTTTTGTTAAAAATGCGTTCAGAAAATTTCAATTCTTGCTGTAGGATTTGTTATTGATCTTATCGATTGATTAACTATTACTATGAGTTACTGAAGTAAATTAGTACAGATTTTAACCTGATCAAGGCCTCCTGGGCTGAAAAAAAAATTGAGATATTTTTTTTTTCAGTTGTAAAATAAAAATTTGCCAACAGTGTCGTATGTAACTTGGCCGCAGAATCCAAAAAACATAAAACATACATGGTATTCTATTTGAAAAATCGAAGTTGATTGCTATTCTGGAAAATTCGGAAGTCGGTCATTCTGTTCTCATATGTTTGTCAATCCGAAATTGTGTCTCATCTCTATGTACAAAATTTTATTCAAATCGGTTGAGATATAGGCATGGCCCCAGCCCCATTGTCACCCGGTATATATATATATATATATATATATATATATATATAATATTTATGATGATGCTATTATTATTATTATTATTGGCCCGCGGTGGGGCGACAATTATTATGATGATTGCTATTTTTAGTATTTTAATTTTTATTATTTTTAATTGTTATTATTTTATTTTTCAAATAATCATAATGAAATATTCGCCATCAGTTATGATACATTTGATTAATGATATATTTTCAGTTGAACATTTTGAAAGGAAATACCAATCATAACAGTAATAAAATATGTTGCTTACTCTTTTTCAAGTACTCTTTTACCTGTATTCTTTTACCTTATCCCAGCTCAGTCGGTAGGCCTATGGAAATATGATGTTTCTTCTTCACATGGTAGGATTCAGTGGTGTCATCTTGTTGCTCTGCTTGAAGTCAATGTTCAATGTACTGTTTTGCGTGAAAATTTGAATATTCATTGTTATGTGATCAAACAGATGAATAATGAATCCAGAAAATAGTCAAATGATGTTTCTTTCATTCAAAATGAATCCATAAAAATTCCTAGCCTGCAAAATATCTCTTAATTTTAATAATTTTGCCAAACACTGAAATAAAAATGTCAAAACCTTTGCTCATGCGCAATGAAGTAACTGAAGTATATTCCAAGATTCAGTAAATGTACACAAACGCACGTGAACGTAACTTTTGACCAGAGCCGCAATGAGGACAAAATGTTATTGCATGTAGTTTTAATGCATTTAAATTGAGAATTTCAGAGAAGTAAATTTGCAATACCTTAATACCAAAAAAAATTGGAATGAAATATATTGCAACGTAAATAAACTTAACTTGGTTTTACTAATTTATTTCATACTTAAATTTACAACTAATTCATATTACTAACTACGCCACTGTATCGCTCGACGTTATCGGCTGCTCAGACTGAGACTCCCACTTGAGGGCTGCCTATTTATCTCCGTTACAGAATTCTCGATGTTTCCAATTCTGGCGGTTGGCGAACAGCATGTTCCAGTGGTTTCTAATATTGACCGTTGTTTTCCGCGGCAGCGTGACTGGATTGTTCTCGAATATCTCCGGGGATGACATCATCGTTGTCGATGGCAACGCGTGGGGCGACAGGTCCGGCCTAGGTTCGTTACATTGCCCCCTCCTTAAAGACATTTCGTCCCGAAATGTCATCCTTGGAGTGTGACGATATCTGCATGACTCCCCATATTTGCACCGTGAAGTTCGATGGAAGTAACACTCCACGGTCTTCATGACCGGTCGTGGAAGAGGGTTACAGCAAACCAAAATCTTGACGCCGCTGGATCTGAATATCGCCTCCAGCATACTTCTTATGACTCTCCAGTCCAACCCATCAATACCACAGGACAATTTTGGAATTTCTAGATCCACCAGATTTTGGTCCACCATAGTGTCTCTTAGTTTGGTGAGACTCTTCCAGACATCTTCATAGGACGGTTTATCTTGGGAATGCCTCTTGGTAACTAGGTAGTAGATGTTTCTCTGGCCTTTCTTCAACTGTAGCACCCCACCAACTTCTGGATTCTGCTCCCGCAGTGTTTGGAGTTGACCAAATTTCTTGGAGAACACTACGGCGATGCCCCTGGACATTCGAAGTTCTTCTGCCACACAGTGTGCTAGTGCGTAGTCAGCAGGCACCTCGAAAAGGTCTCGTGACTCCTCTCTAGTAACCCCATGTAGAACTTTCTGCCCGTTTGAATACAAGGACATACACTTCTCAAACGTCATATCATCCTCCGGTGGCCTGAGGGTGCGAACTTGGTCATGGTTTCCAGCGTAAGGGGCCAACCTGTTGGAATGAACGACCCTTGGTTTCCCTCGGGGTGGCTTCCGGATTCGGTACACAAGGTCGTTTATCCTTTTCACGATTTTATACGGGCCTTCCCACGAGTTCCGCAACTTTGGTGATAGTCCACGACGTCGTTTGGGGTTGTACAGCCAAACCAGGTCATCAACCTTGAATCCTCCAGCGTCGGTCTTCTTCATTTTATCGCTGGCACTCTGGATGTTCAACCGGACTCGTTCGTGGATGTCGTCCATTCTCTGCCGAAGTTTGCTGACGTAGTCCTCTCCCGCAGTGTCTTGTCCTGGCGGTATCCCAAACTCAGGTCACAAGGCAGTCGCAGTTCTCGGCCCATTATAATACTAGCAGGAGTTTGACCGGTTGACTCGTGTACTGCGGATCGATAGGCCATCAGGAACAAATGAAGATACTGGTCCCAGTCTCTCTGATGGTCAGAGACAACCTTGGACAAGTGGCGGTTGATCGTCCTGTTCATCCGTTCCACCATTCCATCGGACTGCGGATGTAGGGCCGTGGTTCTTGTCTTGCGGATGTTCAGCAGTAGACATATTTCTTGGAACAGGTTGGATTCGAAATTTCTGCCTTGATCCGAGTGCAGCTCCATTGGAATACCGTATCGAATATCCACTCTTTCACCAAGACGTCGGCGACGGTGATGGCTTCCTGGTTGGGCAGGGCATAGGCTTCTGCCCACTTACTGAAGTAGTCCATTGCCACAAGGATGTATTTATTCCCGTGGTCGGATACGGGAAACGGGCCGGCGATGTCAATGGCGATTCTCTCGAACGGGCTGCCTACGTTGTACTGACGCATCGAGGCCTTGGGTCGTATTCTAGGTCCATTGCTAGCAGCGCATACAGCGCACTTTCTGCACCAGTCCTGGACGTCAGCTTGACAATTGGCCCAGTAAAACCGTTGCCTCACTTTCTGCAGGGTCTTCGTCACTCCCAGATGTCCTCCAGCGACTCCATCATGGATTTCCCGCAGCACTTCCTCTCTTCTGTTCCTGGGAACAATTATTTGGCGTCTGTCTTCCCCACCAATCTCGGCCTCCAACACACGTTTCAGGATCCCATTGTCCAGAATAAGAGAGTTCCATTGTGCCCAATAGGACTTAACAGCCGGCGAGTAACCTGCGACTTCCTGCCATGATGGTCTTCGATTGCCCTTCTTCCAGCTGACGACTAAGCCAAGGTCGGTGTCTTTCTCTTGGTCTTTCTGGATCTTGCTGTCATTCCAGTTGTCATCCATTGCCGCGGTTCTACAAAGTGTTGCTTCTTTCTCTTCTGCTCGTCGGCAATGTGAGCAATCATCTGGACATGGTCTTCGCGACAAGGCAATCTGCATTCTTATGGCTAGTTCCGGCTCGATGTTCGATCTCGAAATCGAATTCTTGGAGTCTCTCGATCCAACGTGCTACTTGACCCTCAGGATTTTTGAACTGTAAGAGCCATTTGAGAGCTGCATGGTCAGTTCTCAACAGGAATCTTCTTCCATACACGTACTTGTAGAAGTGCTCCACTCCCTTTACAACAGCTAACAGCTCTCGCCTGGTGACACAGTAATTGCGCTCTGGTTTGCTGAGCGTCTTGCTGAAATAACCAATGACCTTCTCCTGCCCTCCTGGATCTGAGATAGGACAGCTCCCAAGTCCCACGTTGCTGGCGTCCGTATCCAAAATGATCTTCCCGTTGGGTAAGGGATAGCTCAGAACAGGTGCGTTAATCGAAGCTCCCTTCAGCATCCTGAACGAGTCTTGGCATTCTTCGGACCACTGGAACTTTGTTTGACCTTCCGTGAGCCTGGTCAGTGGTTTAGCGATGTTTGCGAACCCCAGCACATATCGGCGATAGTATGTGCACAAACCAAGGAAACTTCGAAGTTGGTGAATGTCTTTTGGGATGGGCCAATCTTTAACAGCTTTGATCTTCTGATCATCCACTGCTACTCCTTCCCCAGAGACAACGTGGCCGAAGTATCGTACTTCTTTTTGGAACAGATGGCATTTCTCAGGGCTCAGCTTCAATCCGGAGTTCCTCAGTCGCAGGAATACTTCCTCCAAGTTTTTCACGTGGTCCTCGAACGATCTGCCGACCACAATTATGTCGTCGAGATACACTAGACACGTGTTCCATGAGAGTCCTTTCAGCACTGTCTCCATCAATCTTTCGAATGTGGCGGGGCATTACAGAGCCGAATGGCATAACGGTAAACTGCCAATCCTCGATGGAAAAGCATCTTTCAACGCCGAATGTGGCGGGAGCCAGTTCTACTTGCCAGTATCCACTCTTCAGATCAAGGGTCGAGAAAATCGTGGAACCAGCCAACGTGTCATCTATTCTCGGGAGAGGGTAACTGTCCTTCTTCGTGACATTATTAAGTTGGCGATAGTCTACACAAAAGCGTGTCGATCCATCCTTTTTCTTCACCAGTACGACTGGAGAGGACCAGGGACTGTCAGATGGTTCGATAACTCCTTCTTTTCCCATATCGCTGACTATTTCGTCAGCCTCTTCTTTCTTGGCAAGAGGAAGTCTTCTTGCTGATTGCCGGATCGGCCGGGCACCTCCAGTATCAATCTTGTGCTGGACCACATTGGTTCGACCCCCTTTTTCTTGTCTGGTATCGAAGATGTCTTGGTACTTTTTGACTAAATCTCTTAGTTTGAGCTGTTGAGCTGGTTTTATGTCTTTGGAAGAGATGGCGACTAATTTTTCTAGTTCTGTGGGACACATGCCGACGATTGTTCCTTCTCGTCGACCTTCTTTAGTTTTCCTGCATCGGAGTCGATGAATGTTGGACATTTGCTACGCACATGTCCAATTTTGCCACAATTCCAGCATCTTATCTGTCTTTTCTCAGGCAACACTTCCTTCATCACTTTTCTTATGGCAGCTTCCAAGTTAGCAGGCTCCTGTGAGTCTTTCTCAATCGTTTGAACTTTATTTTGGCTTTTGCAGCATTGTTTTGCTGCTTCGAATCCCGAAGCGCGTGCCAGTGCGTCACGAGATGTGTTGGACGAGCTAATATCAACGCTTGTCTGGTTTCTTGGTCACGGAGTCCATCCAAGAATGCCTGAACCGCTAATCGCTCCATTACATTTTCCGGTGTGGCTGGATATGCGAGACGAACCAAGCGTGCAATGTCAGCTTCGAATTCTTGTAAGGATTCGCCCGATTTCTGGCAGCGATTTTTCAGTTGGGAGTGGTATACGTGTTCCAAATGGGCCTGGCCATATCGTAATTCTAGATGTTTGATCAGCTGATCATAGTCCTCCTGTTCTTGGGCGGTAAGAGTTTGTAGAATATTCGTCGCTTCTCCACGTAATGCAAGTGTTGATGCTACAGCTCTTTCTCCTGCATTCCATCCATTTGCTTTGGCCGCTGCTTCAAACTGTCGGCGGTAATTTTCCCATGGAGTTTTCCGTCGAATTGAGGCGGCTTCATGAAAAGCTTCCCTATTTCAGAAATGACCTTGACATCTTGTATACCCTCTTGAACTTTATCCAAGTTCAAACTCAAGTCCAGCATTGCATTTTTGTTAACCATCTCTGTGGAGGGCGCACTATCAATTCGTTTTTCCAGCTTACTGATCGTTTCCTTTATTTTGTCCATTTCTGCCTCGATTCCGTCTTTGATTTCATCGCTGATTATTTCCTTCATCTTGTCCATCTCTGCCTCGACGGTTCCCATTTTTTTTTCTAGACGATTCGCCACACCACAGAGTTCTTTTTTTAGGCCTTCCTGTGTTTTCTAGGAGCTTATCTTCCAGGCTCCTTTAATTTTCTAGAAGCTTCCCTTCCAGATTTCTAGAATTTTCTTGAAATTTCTCTTCCAGATTTCTAGCATTTTCTTCCAAAGTCCTCGAATTTTGTTGCAGCTCTTCTTTCAAGGATTCTATTATCGGACTCAAATTACCTCCGGGAACTTCGAATAAAAATGTTTCGGGGTCCTCACCTTCTTGTATAAGTCCTTCTGCAAGTCTTTCCTGGAGTACTTGCTTTTTACCCGTTGTTTCCAGTTCCCTTTCCTCCAATTCCTGTTTCAATTCCGCTACCTTCAAATCCGCAAGGCGCACTTTTCTTGAACACATTTTGTCTTCGACGAGGTATCAGTCTGTTTCACACGAAAAGTTTATCAGTTTGTTTAAAATTCACTTCGCGCATTCTTTTCCACGGGCCACCAGTCTATTGTCTGCTTCACGCGAACAGTGTATCAGTTTATATTCCCACGCACAATTGTCCACTCCGCGAAAACCGGGTCACTGTCTATTTTGGGCGTGAAAAAAGGTCTATCAATTTATTTTTCTGACTATCCACTCCGCGATCACTTGTTTATTTTCAAAATCTCGCTTCCGACACCAATTGCAACGTAAATAAACTTAACTTGGTTTTACTAATTTATTTCATACTTAAATTTACAACTAATTCATATTACTAACTACGCCACTGTATCTCTGCTCAGACTGAGACTCCCTCTTGAGGGCTGTCTATTTATCTCCGTTACAGAATTCTCGATGTTTCCAATTCTGGCGGTTGGCGAACAGCATGTTCCAGTGGTTTCTAATATTGACCGTTGTTTTCCGCGGCAGCGTGACTGGATTGTTCTCGAATATCTCCGGGGATGACATCATCGTTGTCGATGGCAACGCGTGGGGCGACAGGTCCGGCCTAGGTTCGTTACAATATTAACAATACTAAACAAGGTGACGCAAAAGTACATATTTAATTAATCTAATGGTTACTGTTGCCATTCTAGTTCGTCAGAAGACGTGTCACTATCATTCACATTCATTACAAATTGTTCAATTTGTTGCTCTATAATATTGTCTGATTTCTACATTTTTTGCTCCACTTTTTGCTGTACGTGATCAATGCATTTTTTCCACTTTCCTGACGTGATGGTAGCTATCGCATTATGGAAGATGTTTTTCATGTCAGCAAATTTAAATGAAGTATTATGCTCCGCAACAATTTTTTTAATGTCAGCCCAAATTAACTCAATGGGATTAGGTTCGCAGTGATATGGTGGTAGCCTTAAAACAATTTTATTTTGAGCTTTAGCCATTTCATCGATGACAATGTGGATTTTTCAATTCACAGAAAAATCTTTCTATCAATATTTAATTGAGAATGTTTCCCTTTTCAACATGAATACCCCACAAGAGGTTATCTTGACGATGGAAGATAGTGACTAAAGTTTATCTTTCAGTCGCAGATGATTCCACATCTGATTTCATGAACATCCTGTTTATATTTACAACAAATCAATTTAACAGTTCAATATGGCAGCCATCATAATAATGCCGTGCAACGAAAAGCCTGAATATCAACTGTTTCAAATGTCCCGATACAATGTACTTTCATTTATTTTCAAAGTATTATTCAATCAGCCGAATGGATATCAAAATTGTAAAATATACATTCACCGAGAGTAGATAAATGTTAATAATATAATAAGTACACTATAATTTACCTGATGGATTTTTTAATCCTGTTGAAAGTCCATCAAAAAGTGCCCGTCTCGAGAAAGTGACAGAATTATCAACCCAAATTTTGTATTTGGTATGTCCGGCATTTACCCAAGTCTTGTCTACAAAATAAATCTTTCTGTTTTCATCCCTGTAGGATTTCATTTTTTGTAAATAATCTCTTCTCCATAGCACTATTTCATCCCTGTCTATAAGCAAGCTATTTCTTCCTCGTTTTTGATATTTGAAATTCAATGTTTTCAATAATCTATACAATGTGGTACGTTTGAAACTTGGCAGGTCTGGAGCGTCATTTATGTCTTTAAGTACCTTATCAAGAGTAGGAAGCTCGTTTCTAAAGAAATATTGATGCACTATTCTTCTGATTGCATTTCTATTAAAGTCATCCACCGAATCTACAATTTTTTTACGATTTTGGTTGGTTTTTGGCACCGAAAATGTATGGTTGGTGGTATATTCTCTGATAATTTTGTAAACGCTGCGACGACCACATACTCCTGTTTCATTTGCCACTTTGTTTACAATTTCATCTTTGAGTGATGTTCGATTTTCTTGAGTCTCATGCTTATAGACCTTCAAAATCAATGAGACTTTTTCGACCTTTGCCTAGGAGGAGACAAACACATTTCTGTAGACTCATCAGCTGTATCCGTGCTAGACATGTTCAAGTGTCCTGGATATATTTTTTAATATACTGAACAAGTATTTAAACAATCCACTAAAAGTTTCGGTATATGCCCGAGGAGCAAGCACACTGTTATAATATACTTCGAAATAAAACACAATATTCAAACTGCAAGGTATTTTCAATTGCAATTCAAACAACACATCTAACGACGATGCACTTCGCACTGAATATGAGTACGCACCTGCATCAAAACAGCAAAGAGCAGCTGTAGCAGTTTATGGTCGTTTGACCAATACCATTGCAGATTTCGGCAAGCCACGAGGCGATCACGAGCTGATCATTGTTCATATGCGCTGAATCTCGGATTGAAATAGACTTTAGTTATTATTAGTTTGTGGGTAATACTCAGTTCATGAGCAAGAATAAGAAATAATGTTCAAATGAGTGAATGAAAGTCATCAAAAGTACCCAAAAAAAGTTTCTGATACGAATACGCTCACTTTGTTTAGTTTTGGGATAAAACGTACCTGTTATTCGTTTCTCTTGCGTATTCTCGTGAATCCTGGAAGTGTTCCTCGGATATTGGAGTTCGCAGCCTCACTGTGGAAGGGCCTCCTTGTTGTTGGCAACGTCACGGATAGGACTTAGGATGTATTCTGAAGGTGAGTGATTTTTCTTGGTAGTTTGTACGCCTATTAGTCTCTGGATATGATTTATATTGTCTAATGGTTGATTTGCTTTCGTTCTCCTTGTATTTTCACATTTATTGATACAAAATTTGTTACGGATTTTTTTTTCTAACATAATTCTTCATTTTCCTTTCTGGCAACCATCACTTTTTGTTTATTCTCACAAATTTTAGGTTTTTGCTCACTTTCTGAGAAACTTTTTGTTATTCTAAACTATTCTATGGATTTTATTTACAATTAACATTCCTATAGTTTGGATAATATATACAGTGTTTGTTGAAATTCATATTTAACAATTTTCTGTACTGAAATTTCTATATTTAATCATTCTCCATCGAAATGTTTTGATATGTCACTTTCATGTTCCCTTCTGATATGATTCCATCATATAGGATGTTCCAACTTGGATATTATTTTGTCTACTTCAGATCTCAAGTTTATCCATGAATTTTGATTTCTATTTTTTTTTATAGGTTGAATACATTGAATGAATTGTTGGCAACATACTTATGACATTAGAGAAACTCCACTACTAAACTTTTAAGTATCATCATATCAGTGTTTCTTCTTTTCACATTGAACAAATATTTCTCATCACAACAATTTCCCTAAAATTTACATTCAATATTTCAATACTTGTTAGTAAAATTTCAATATCAATTTCATTATTTTTAAAATTACTAATATTACTTTCTTTTGTTCCAGAAACCACCTAACTCTGGAATTCTCTTCGATTCAAGACATAAAAATTGTCAAAATAACAACAATCATGACACTTATTATATTTCATTATATTTCATACTGATATATATATATTTTCAATATTCATTAGATTTTCATAATTATTGATACTCCTTTCAATTATGCTCTGTTTCATTATTTTTCCTAACTCTTCCTTCAATTGTTCTATGTATTTATATTGAACTGGATATTTTATTGAGCTGAATCTCTCAATTCCTTTACTTTTATTTTGTGCATATACTCTTCCGCTATTCTTTATTCCTCCATAATTAACTTATTATATTTTTCTATAATTCATTAATATACCTTTATTTTTATTATTAATATACCTTCTTTATTATCATCACCTTCATGTTTCTTATGATATATTTCATTATTATTATTATTATCATTTTTTTTTTTTCCCAAAATATTTTACTTTTTATTTCTTTTCATTTTTCTTCAAAATTCATATTATTTATTATCCATTTCTGTATCTTCATTTCATAATCTATTTTGAATTTTAATTTTTCTAACTGATCTGTACCAAAATTTTTATTTAATTCCATGTTTTTCAGTATTAGGGATCCTTATTCAATATTATTATTGTCTTTCTCCAAATGTCAATTCATTTATTGATTTGTTTCCTCTAGTTTTTTCTGTCATCGATTCTAAGCAAATTGTTTTTAGGATTTTTTTTTTGTTTTTTTTCCAAATATTTATTCTATTAAATGTTTCTGAAACAGTATCTATCAAAAATATGTTAAACTTTTTGTTCCCCCTCTTGCCTGTGAAATTTGTTGAACCTACAATTGATTTTTCCCTAATATTTTTTTATTTATGATTTATCTCTCGTTCTATGGAATTGTACTTGTTTCGTTAGTGCATGCATATATTTTATTTCAAAAATTTCCAATTGAAAGTTTATGTTAATTAGTTGGGCATTTTCCCCCCAATATTGCTTCAGAAATAAATTTTCGAAATCTTGGAAACTATTGGTATTTTTTTCCTGACTGTTGAACTAAATACAGAGTTGATTGAGTAAATATTGCCTAATAATATTTTTAATTCTTCTATTGTATTTATATTTATTGTTTATTTTCCAATTATTTCAATGAATGTTATGGGGTGTAATTTTTTTATATTACCGTCGAATTTATTATTCATTTGAACCCTTTGACAAGTATTAATTATCCTGTTTTCTATATTGCTATCTAGCCTCCTTAACTCTAATGCTTGTATTTTCTCTTCTAAATTTTTTAATTTATCTTGATTTTGATTATCGTTTTTATTCAAATTATTTCTTTCTTTGATTTTTTATAATTCATTTTCTACTGTGATAAATTTTAGATGTGCATCCTTTTGTTGTATGTCAACCTTTTTGTTAAGCCTGTTTATGTCATTCTTAAATTTTTCATTATTACTGTCAATATCTACTCTCATATCTTTTACTTGTTTGTTATCTTGTTCTACTTGATTGTTAACAATAGCTATTTCTTGAGTGATGGATACATAAAATTCTCCATTTGTTTTTCATTTTTCTTCCTTATTTTTTTTCTTATTCTTGCTGTGTTTTCTTTCATTTCATCTTTCATATTTTCATTCATTTCATATTCCATACTTACCATCTTTTTTTCAGATTAATTTTTTTTTTTTTTTAATTTTTTCATTTTTTTTCATTCCATTTTTTCTTTTATTTTTTTATCTTTTTCCATTCTTACTAATTTTCTATCATGAATCTCATTATTTTTTGTAACTGACTGTTCTTTTCTGTCCTTTCACTTTGTGCTTCACTCCCTCTCACATTACTACTCTCTCGTTGTTCCTGATCACCCCTCTCTCTACCTTCTGCACCTTCTTCAAAATATTTTCACCATCTCTCAAATCAATTTTCTCCACACTTATTCAAATATGTCAATCCAAGAGTTCTATAATGTCAAATTGAGATTTGCCCTGTATACTATTTTGATTTTAAACAAATATTTTTCTTATCAATTTCTATATAATTTTCTCTTCTCAAAATCAATAAATATACTTGCTCCTAATCATTATATTGGCTCTTCTGATCCGCGTTGGGCGCCAATTATAATGATGCTACTATTATTAACCGACGAAACCAAAAAGCAGGAGGTTCTCTATTCGACCCGTATATTTTATGTTTTTCCATCATATTTTTTTATGTGTGATCACGCATAACTTTCCACTGAGGCGTCCGATTCCGATAATTTTTCTTTCGGTGGATAGGGTGTACTTCGACTTTGGTCCCATTTGAATTCAAAAGATGAAATCCATTCCTAAGGGTAGCGAAATGAAGGATATTGATCACTCACCCTCTGAATTCTGGTCCGTTAACCGATTCTATCAGGCATAACTTTGTAATGGGTTCATCGATTTGGATGATTCCTTTTTTTAATAGGTAGGGTATACCTTATATTTGGATTTCGAAAGGAATTAGCCACCCTTACGGGTAGAAAAATAGGGGATAATTGATTTTTCACTAGTGAACATTAGCACACACATACGTAGTTGACAATGACAGATCGCTACTGACATTATACTTGTTCCGTCAAAATCAGTATATTTTATGATAGGATGGAATGATATACAAAGTAATGAAATAAACTAACCAGAACAACGAAAATAATTTATATTACAACAAATAGTAAAAGTAGATGATCATATTATTTAACTGGTAATAGTTGAAGTGAGGTGGGTGAGTAAGTATTATGGAAGTAATAAAAAAACAAGTAGGTAGTAATTGGTAGATTTTAGCCACAAAAAATTGAAAAATGAAAACTTTTCAACAAAAAATTAAACCGACGAAATACGGAACTAAAAAGTAAAAAATAAAACTTTTCAACAAAATTAAACCGACGAAAAAATCAACTGAAAAGCAAAAAATAAAATAAACCTTCTTAGTCTAAATGATAATTGAGCTCCTAAACTAATGTAAGTGACTGATTTTGAGTCGGCGCCAAACAAACTAGCAATTGAATTAGGTGAAGCGTAAAATGATGGCAGCGAGATGCACGGCTGCGTTTTGATGACTTCTTTCATAGTTAATGATCTTCGATAATTGTTTGTTTGGCGCTGACTCAAAATCAGTTACTTACATTAGTTCAGGAGCTCAATTATCATTTAGACTAAGAAGGTTTATTTAATTTTTTGCTTTTCAATTGATTTTTTCGTCGGTTTAATTTTTTGTTAAAAGTTTTCATTTTTTACTTTTCGGTTCCGTATTTCGTCGGTTTAATTTTTTGTCAAAAAGTTTTTATCATTATAGTTATTGCTAGTATTTATTATTTTTATTTTATCAATAACCAGTCATCATAATAAATATTTGCCATTAGTTAAGATACGTTTGATTAAATGATGATATCCGGTTATGTTGCTTACTGTTTTTCAAATACTCTTTTACCTGTATTCTTCTACCTTATCCCAGCTAAGTCGGTACGCCTATGGCAATATGATGTTTCTCCTTCTCGTGGTAGGATTCAGTGGTTCCATTTTGTGGCTCTGCTTGAAGTCAATGTTCAATGTACTGTTTTGTAGAAATATTTGTAGTTATGTGATCAAACAGATAGATAATGAATCCAGAAAATAGTCAAATTATGTTTCTTTTAATCAAAATGAATCTTTAAAAATACCTAGCCTGCGAAATCTATCTTAATTTTAATAATTTTACCAAATAGTGAAATAAAAATGTTAAAACTTTTGCGCAATGAAGTAACCAGTGAATATAAGTTTGTGGGTTATACTCAGTTTATGAGCATGAATAAGAGATAACGTTCAAACCTAACCGTTTGCAACCAATTGTCCAGTACGGTGGTCTGCCCGCTCACCGGATCTCACTGTGCTCGATTTCTTTATTTGGGGATATGTTGAAGGAAAGGTTTACTACATTACAGCCCAGCCCTTTTCGAAATCTTACAAGAAAGAATTTTACGGGCATAACGCCTCAAATATAACGAAACGTGTTGGGAGAAACAATTGAACGAGTTGAAATGTGTCTTGAGCAAGAAGGAATTCACTACAGGGAAAGTGAATAAAATATCATTCATGGCCCACTTGACAAAAGTAAATGAATAATTATCCAGTATTTTCCTCAGTCATATTTTATTTATGTTCTTATTTTCAATCCAGTCGCAAATAAATTAGTATCGTTAGATTCGTCAAAAAATCGTTTTTTCTCATTGATATGATCACTTCAAATAGCTTTGAAAAAGCTGATAACAAGCTAATTGGTCTCTAGTTAGTCATGTCATTATGTTCGCCTTTTTTGTATAGGGGTATTACTACAGCCAACTTCATTTGATCTGGATAGGTACCAGATATTAGGCACGCATTGAAGATATGGCAAAGAACTGGTAATAAGGACGAAATACACATTTTAAAAATTGTTGGTGGTATATTATCGATACCACTGCTCATTTTATTTTTCAGTTTACAGCTTGGTAGAATTATTTCCTCTTCCCTTACTGGATACAGAAATATTGAGGAGGATTTATTTTATTCAAGGTAATTTTTCTGTTGTTACTCAATATTAGACTCTCCAAAACGGGTGCAGAATTCACAAAATGCGCATTGAAATCATTTGCTGAACTTATCCCGTCCATATACTCATCAGCTGTGCTGCTTGCAGTCTTATTATTGAGAATATTGATTACATTCCAAGTGGTTTTTGATTCATTGTCACTTTCTTGAATCATATTTTTGTAATAGTCGCTTTTTGTTGTATTCAGAAGTAATCTGTAGGATTCCCTGTATTCATTATATTTTTATTTTTTTTTTTCATCACCAACAGCCATTATTTGCAAGGTGCTAACTTTTTCTTTCATTCTTTCGTTTTTATTTGGCTTGTTTTTGATTTTTTCAATGGGAAAAAACGAATTGAAAAGATTACAAAATTTACTTAAGAATATATCCCATTTCGAGTTAGTATCAGTTTCGCTCAAAACCTCACGCCAGGTGAGTCGTCCAATTTCTGATATGAAATTTTCAATATTTTTATCTGAGAATATTCTTTCATAAATGAAATTTATGCTTCTGGTCGATATAGGCGGTTTGATAGTTATGAGTTGGGCTCGATGGTCTGAGAGGCAAGTATCTATAACATTTGAGGTATATTTAAGTTCCTTTCTGACAATAATATTATCAATACACGTTCCAGATCTGTTTGTAACACGAGTGTATTCATTAATGGTGAGGACAGCATCACAAGAGTTTGAGATATCTAAGAATTCAGATTTTTCTTTCGATTCTGCTCTTACATTCAAATTGAAATCCCCTGCTATGATAAACAAGCGGTTACTTCTCAAAAGTAGGGAAAGTAGGACAGACATTTTCTCAAAAAACAACGGGTTATCCCCATTTGAGGGGCGATATATACAAACTATAAGGTATAAGGAGTTGTCCAGATAAAATTCGGCGCCAGCACATTCAAAATTATTAGTAACTGATAAGTCACAAATGTCTTTTCTTAAGTGACCGTCAATACCCTCTTTGCAGTAAATAGCCGTACCACCTCTTTCACGGCAGAAATTTGATATTAGTTTATAACCATTAACACCACTAACTTTGAGTTCTTCTTCACAACACCAATGTTCAGTAATACACAAGAAGTTAATTTCATAGTCCATTAGTAGTCTTTCCGATTCGTTCGTACGGGTTCTTAGGCACTGGATGTTTTGATGAAGAAGACTTATATTTTTTGATGGAAGAATCGGTGAATTTTCAGCCAAAATTGAATTTGGGACAGACGGGGATATAGAAAATTTTCGTCGTGGTTTTCCTCCAACTGAGCGAGCTGTGGGATCATAAAAATATTCTGCGGGTCATTATTTCTATCATGTTTAGTAATAGAGATTCATTTTGTAGATGTTATATATATATTATGTTTGGATTGTGTGGGTTCTTGAACCATTACATTTAATATACTTCTGTGGATTTCTTGGGTTTCTGGTTCGTGGGAATAAGAAAAATTCAGTGATTCATAATTGAATTTTTAAAACCTTACGTTTCGGAGCTCCAAAACTTCTTCAGTGACATTTTTTTTTCTGAAAAGGGGGGTTATGGTTATGGCATGGTGTGAATTATATTTTTTTGTTTCCTCTTTCTTACCTATAACATAATTCATGAATGTTCCACATGTTGGTATGTGATTGCTGCTTTTTTTGTGGTATTTCCTTTTTTTAATTTTTTTTGTGATTTTTTAGGTTATTTGTATTGAAATTTGTGGCCAATTGGGCGGTTATGGTTGATTGAGCATTCATTGCTTCCTCTTTAATTTGACATTATTTGTTCTAGTATCAAACATGTTGATTGACCTTATTTTCAACTTTATAGTTTATACAAATAAGTGATGCTTATTGTTCTGTGAAACATGTAACTTGGCAGATCGCAGCGCAGCACAAAAAAAGCAGCAATCACATATCAACATGTGGAACTTTCATGAATTATGTTTTAGGTAAGAAAGAAGAAACAAAAACATATAATTCACACCATGCCATAACCATAACCCCCCTTTTCAGAAAAAACAAATGTAACTGAAGAAGTTTTGGAGCTCCGAAACGAAACGTATTAAAAATTCAATTATGAATCACTGAATTTTTCCTATTCCCACGAACCAGAAACCCACGGAAATCCACAGATATATATATATATATATATATATATATATATATATATATATATATATATATATATATATTTATATATATATATATATATATATATATATATAATAAATATATATATAAATGCACAAAATTTGCGGAGTGAAACTCAAAGTAGTGCTGGGAAGTTCGAAGGCAGGAAATTTCATGCAACATGGAAAGGTCACCAACAATTGACAGCATAGACCAATCCACAACACCAAAAATCAAGCTTCTAGTGCGTTAGTTGGGTTTCACTCCCCAAATTATAGATGTCGCATCTATAATTTTGTGCATTTCACATTTTTATCCTTGCCAGTGGTTATTAGCACTCTGAGAGGTTTTGAGCAAGCCGTCCTGGATTGGAAAACCATGAAACAGCTGTAGGAAGATGCTGGGCTCGTGGACTCCTTTGAAAATGAAACAAAACTCTTTTTTTCTTTCTATATATATTATATATAAATATATATATATATATATAATTATCTTAAATTTCTTTTTCAATTCATAATATATATATATATATATATATATATATATATACAGAGTGGCCACTTTTTTAATGGGATTGTATTGGTAACTTTTAAACCATAAGAGTTAGAAGGTCGGTCGAATGGAGAAAAAGTTGCATTCATAGAAGCATTGTCAAGCAGTTCAAACAAATCGAGATTATCAGGGCCGGTTATTGAGATATAAGAAAAGTAAATTCTGTCATTTTCATTTTTCTTTTTTTCCCACTTTATTTCGAATATTATCAAAAAATGTCACGGAAGTTTTTCATTCGACAGTGAATTTCTCTCAATTTGACATAATCACATTTTGTATCCAACGTTTCGTACGCTCTGGGCCACCCTCAACCTCATTTTTTTCAAAACGGACCTGCATATTTTATGACACTTTTCGGAATAACTTTCAACGCTGAATCCAACGATATATCATACAATGTCATTCAAAGTTAATTTTCAGGTGATTTTGACCCTTATCCAAATTTCTTTGGGTCGGATCTGTATTACATTTAGGTACCTTTAGTTTAATTAACAACATGCAATACATTTCGAAAAGAAAATCAACTTACTCATCTTCAACTGAATGGAACGTAACAGAATCAAAGCAAGAAACAAGTAATAATTATTTACAAATTTCAAGAGGTGAAAAACCTAATTCATAATAATTAAACGAAACTATCATTTGATGAAAGAAAAATCAAATGATTATTCGAAAGTAAATAATGAACATTAATGAAGTAAGTGTTCGAAATGTCCACCATTTTGTAAAATGCACTTTGCGGTTCTGGAACCCATACTTCTTATGCATTTGCTTATTTCGTCTCCTTGAATACCTTCCAATACATTCTCAATCTTCTCGCGAAGAATCTTTATTGTCGGGTTCGTAGTACTGGACCTCTTGTTCCAATCCATGAATCGGGAAAAGTTCGATTTAGATAGTCTGTGACTATTCTTGAGTTGTGTAGACCACATCCGTCTTGTTGGAACCATGGACTATTACGCCGATACCGTATAGGAAGATCATCCAACATTTCTTCTATAATTTCTACATATTTTGCTCCGGTTAGGTTGCCGTCAATAAAATAGGGTCCCAGTAATTTATTATTCAACAAACCGCACCATATGTTCAAAAAAAACGATATTGATGTCTAACTTCATGAATTAAGTGAGGATTTTCTGTGGCATAAAAATGTTTGTTCCTTCGATTGAACATGCCAGAATTTGTGAATGTCGTTTCGTCTCCCCAAATGATATTGTGCGCAAAATTGTTGTTATTCCGCACCTTCCGTTGAAACCAATTACAGAATTGCAACCTTTTCTCAGGATCATTGCGATATAGTTTTTGCACGGCTTGGTATTTATAGTCATGGTATCTGTGTCTCTTGAGTATTTTATTAACAGCACTTTTTGATAAATTGCATTCACTGGCCATAGTTCTCGATCCTATTCCTGGATCCATTCGAATTTGGGTCAGAACATTGATGTCATTGATAGGCTCGTTTCGTCGTACATAAGGACCTCTAGGTTTGATGAAAGAATTATGTGCAAGTAACGTTGTAGATAAACGTCGGAACATTTTAATATTTGGTGTTGTTCTTCCAGGATATAATTCACCATACCTTTGTTGTGCTTTGAACCAATTTCTATCTAGTTTTATGTACACTTCGTACATATCTCTCTTCCCTTCATTTCTGTATCTTACCATATCGAATAAGTTGAATTGAAATTACTCAGAAAAGTATTTAATGACGAATTCTTGTGACACAATAATAAACGAAGTGACAAATAATATGACATTTCTTGTTATGTTTTTTTTTATCCACGGCCTACTACTTGAAAATAATACATTCAATTAACCTAGAGTTGTGTGTATGTAAGAAAAAACAAGTCTATCAACGATATCAATGTTCTGACCCAAATTCAATTGAACCCAGAAAAAAAATCGAGAACTGTGGCCAGTGAATGCAATTTATCAAAAACTGCTGTTAATAAAATAGTCAAGAGACGCGAATAAAATGATTTTAAATTTGAATACCAAGCCTTGCAAAAATTATATCGTAATGATTTCAAAATAAAGTTCGATTCTGTGATTTGTTTCAACGGAACAAATAACAAATCCAACAATAATGATTCCGCGCGAGAAGATTGAGAATGTATTGGAAGGTATTCAAGGAGACGAAATAAGCAAATGTATAAGAAGTATGGGTTCCAGAACCGCAAAGTGCATTTTACAAAATGGTGGACATTTCGAACACTTACTTCATTAATGTTCATCATTTACTTTCGAATAATCATTTGATTTTTCTTTCATTAAATGATAATTTCGTTTAGTTATTATGAATTAGGTTTTTCACCTCTTGAAATTTGTAAATAATTATTACTTGTTCCTTGCTTTGATTCTGTTACGTTCCATTCAGTTGAAGATGAGTAAATTGATTTTCTTATCGGAATGTATTGCATGTTGTTAATTAAACTAAAGGTACCTAACTGTAATACAGATCCGACCCAAAGAAATTTGGATAAGGGTCAAAATCACCTGAAAATCAACTTTGAATGACATTGTATGATATATCGTTGAATTTATCGTTGAAAGTTATTTCAAAAAGTGTCATAAAATATGCAGGTCCGTATTGAAAAAAATGAGGTTGAGGGTGGCCCAGAGCGTACGAAACGTTGGATACAAAATCTGATTATGTCAAAATGAGGATAATTCACTGTCGAATAAAAAACTCCAGTGACATTTTTTGATAGTATTCGAAATAAAGTGGGAAAAAAAGAAAAATCAAAATGACAGAATTTACTTTTCTTATGATATCTCAATAACCGGCCCTGATAATCTCGATTCGTTCGAACTGCTTGACAATGCTTCTATGAATGCAACTTTTTCTCCATTTGACCGACCTTCTAACTCTTATGGTTTAAAAGTTACCAATACAAACCCATTAAAAAAGTGGCCACTCTGTATATATATATATATATATATATATATATATATAATATCGACACAGTAAAATGAAAACGAAACACAAACGTGTATGGTCAATGGATAACCGAACATTCAAGCGCTTCACATATTGAAAAAAAAATGGATCTATTATTATTCTGAATTATTTTTTCTTTCTTGAATATGCGTGTATATTTTTGTCAGGTTTTGTATATCACTTTTTTGCTTTACGCAATTCTCATGGAGATTGATTCGAACCATTTCTCCTAACAATATTTTTAAGTACCTGTTCTTCGAAAAAAATTGCAGAATTAAAATCAAAATTGCAAGATGATTCTGAAAATATGCTGCAAGTGCTGTTTTTTTTTTTTGTAATTATTTTTGAAGCAGTATTTTTTTGTTGATATTTTTTCATTTTTAGGTACTGTTTAGTTTGCCATAATACATTTCCCATATTCACAGCGAATATATGTGGGGTAGTTGTTGTTTCAAAATAAGTTCTTCGCCTCAACTGAATTTTCCGAAATATTGTCATTATTAACCTTTTGGCTGAGAGTGTGTTCTTATAAGTAATCCGAAATCATCCCCGAATTGGTAGCATTCGTGAACCGATTGATAAGTAATTTCCCATTATTATCCCTTATGATCTAGAAATGGCAGTTTGCTTTATTTTTCTAACGTGAGCTAGTAGTATTTCTAACGTGAGCTGAATATTTCAGTTGAAAGTCACTATCGAAAACATTTCATACTTCCTCAGATTTGTCAGCTGGAATGACAAGAATTCAATCATTATCATGATATTTGATGGAAGTTATATCAAAAGGAAAAGTTACTTTTGTAATTATATAATTGACAACTATATTTGCAAAAACTGAACTGGTTGGATTTCCCATAGCTGTACCTTATTTCTGTTTGTGAAATGTTCCATTAAATATAAAATAACGAGTAAAAAATAACATTGAATAATTTGAAAAATCATATATTAGAATATCTGTATGGCTGGAAACTATTTTCCATTCAGATCTCAAAATATAAATGATAAAATTCTTCGGAATCTTTGTAAACAGAGAGAGAGAGAGAGAGAGAGAGAGAGAGAGAGAGAGAGAGAGAGAGAGACAATATGCAAAGAGATTATTGATGGAACATTCCACAAACAGAAATAAGGTACAGCTATGGAAAATCCAGCCAGTCCTGTGTTGGCAAATATAGTTATTGATTATATAATTGTAAGAATAACTTCGAGATCAACTTTTGATATAACTTTCTTCAAATATTTAAGTAGGTGACATTCCAGCTGATATAGCTGAAGTATTCAATATTTTCAATGGTTTCAACCCGAATATTCAGTTCACGTTAGAAATAAAAGAAGCAAGATAAGAGATAACAATGGAAAATTACTCAGCTAATGGTTCACGAAACTCAAAAATTCGTGAAGAATTTTGAATTACTTTTCAGAAAACTCTCTCAGCCAAATTACTCTTAGTGAAAATTGTTTACATTTGGAAAATTTTCATAAACAGTATCATAATTGATCGTCTAAAAACGAATAGGCAATAAATATTTTATTATTTCGAATTCCCATATATGGATGGATAATGGACAATTATGAACTGATTATCACAAGTTTGCCTTTTACAATTTGAAAGCCACAAGCAAATTATTCACGCAGGTGGAAGATAAGATACCAGCTGAATCAGATCCATTTTGAATAATTTGAATTCCCTGTAAGTGTTATCTAGGGCAAACTGAACAGTACCTGAAAACCAGAATATATCAACAAAAATATTACTACTATGAAAATAATGGGAATAAAAAAAGTATTTGCTGCATATTATCTCGAATCATCTTGCAATTTTGAATTCGATTCTTTAAAACATTTCGAAAAAAAGAAGACTCATTCAAATCGATTGTTGAGGCAAATTATTCTTATGAATGTTTATGATAATTGCGTAAACCAAAATGGTCATACAGAAAACTTGACAAAAATATACACGCATATTCTAGAAAGGTACAAACGACAGAAGATTTCTAAATAATAAGTGAAATGATCAGATGTTCATTGACCATGGTTGTGTTTCATTTTCATTTCAATTATATATATATATATATATATATATATATATATATATATATATATATATATATATATATATATATATATATATATATATACGTTGTTTTCGACTGGATGGTAGAGAAAGGATTGTATTTGGCAGGTTTCGCAGTCACTTATTCAAAGATTATGCTCTTTTTTCTGTTCAAGCTTTCGAGATTTATTATCTCTTCTTCAGGAACTTTGAATTAACAATGACAGAAATTAAATTGTTCGTACTCACGAAATGTGAGGTTATAGAATAGCTAAACAATACAGTATAAAATCGAAGAAATTATTCATTCTTGTACGGCTTATTGTAAAAAACATTGAATTAAGACTATCACATACATTCAGATAAAAAACTTGTTATAAAAATAATTAAAAAAGGTGTTCTGCTCAGCAGATCATTAAAAACATAAACAATCATGTGACAGGAACGTCTGTCACTCTTCATATTGATGTGTGCAGTGACTCTTGACATCTTACAGTAATGCCAATTGTTTTAGGAGGCACTGGGTTTATCGTCAGTTGTTGGGAGTTAGTGTGTTGTGAGTTTGGTGGTTGTTGGTTGTAGATTTGGTTGTTGGTTGTAGTAAATATGTGTAGATAATGTTGAGTCCTTCTATGTCTTTTTTAGAGTTTACTGCCAGTGGTTGTTTGAATATGTTGGTCATTTCTAGGAAAACTCTTTTGTGTGTGTTTGTTTCTTTGTCTAATATTTTGGCGTTTTCATACGAAAAATTGTGATTGTTATCCCAAACGTGTTTAACCAAAGTACTAGTTTGTTTATTACTTCTCGCATCACTTTTATGTGAGGTGATTCTATCTTTGAGGCATCTGCTGGTTTGCCCGATGTATTCCTTGTCACAATCGGCACAAGAAATGGAATAGACCACGTTCGACAGATGTAATAGTTGATCTTTGTCTTTTAATTTGGAGAAAAAATTGTTGGCTGTCTTATAATTCTTGAATGCTAATTTAATTGATTTGTTGAAAATATAAACAGGATGTTCATAAAATCAGATGTGGAATCATCTGCGACTGAAAGATAAACTTCAGTCACTATCTTCCATCGTCAAGATAACCTCTTTGGGGTATTCATGTTGAAAAGGGAAACATTCTCAATTAAATATTGATAGAAAGATTTTTCTGTGAACTGAGAAATCCACGATTAAAATAAAGTCATTTGTTTGTGAATGTCTAACAGAAAACTACTACTTCCCCGGCAAAAACGACGCTGGACATTGAACTACATCTGATAGATATTCTGAAGGTCCTAACTCAAAAGAAAAAATCTGAAATTGAAAATTTGCATTTTTATTCCGATAGTTATTTGATTTTCTATCAATATTCAATCGAGAATGTTTCCGTTTTCAGCTAATTTAATATTGTCATATTCATGAAATATTTTTTTTAATTTGTATGATGGATTTCCTAGGTGAGGTAATTAATAGTAGAAAGTGGGTTTGTTCATGGGTACTTGATTATTGGTGGTGTTTGTATCTGTTGAAGCTAAATGTGTTGAGGATCTGTGGAAAAGTAGATGATTTAATAATTTGGCGGGGTTACCATTGTTGTTGAATAATATTGCTAGTTTTTCCAGTTTTTTTTCTCTTAAAGTTGTATGAGTGGTCTTGATGACTCTGTTTTTCATGGCTAATACCAAGTTAATCTTCTGTTGTTTTTGGTGGAATGATTCATAATGTAGGTATCTGCCAGAAGAGCCTGGTTTTGTATACCACGTGGTGATTAACTTATTATCATCTCTCCTTATTAATTTTGTATCTAAAAAGGATACACTGAAGTTGGAGTCCTCTTCTTCTATGGTAAAAAATATAAATTGGTTGTAGTTATTGAAAACTTCCAATATTCCATCTTTCCTATTGTATGGTATGCTTGGTATTATATCATACAATAGGAAAGATTAAATATTGGAAGTTTTTGATAACTACAACCAATTTATATTTTTCACCAAAGAAGAAGAGGACTCCAACTTCAGTGTACCCTTCTTAGATACAAAATTAATAAGGGGAGATGATAATAAGTTAATCACCACGTGGTATACAAAACCAGGCTCTTCTGGCAGATACCTACATTATGAATCATTCCACCAAAAACAACAGAAGATTAACTTGGTATTAGCCATGAAAAACAGAGTCATCAAGACCACTCATACAACTTTAAGAGAAAAAAACCCGAAAAAACTAGCAACATTATTCAACAACAATGGTTACCCCGCCAAATTATCAAATCATCTACTATTCCACAGATCTTCAACACATTTAGCTTCAACAGACACAAACACCACCAATAATCAAGTACCCATGAACAAACACTTTCTACAATTAATTACTTTACCTAGGAAATCTATCATGCAAATTAAAAAAAATATTTCATGAATATGACAATATTAAATTAGCCTTCAAGAATTATAAGACAGCCAACAATTTTTTCTCCAAATTGAAAGACAAAGATCAACTATTACATCTGTCGAACGTGGTCTATTCCATTCCCTGTGCCGATTGTGACAAGGAATACATCGGGCAAACCAGCAGGTGCCTCAAAGATAGAATCACCTCACATGAAAGTGATGCGGGAGGTAATAAACAAACAAGTTCTTTGGTTAAACACGTTTGGGATAACGATCACAATTTTTCGTATGAAAACGCCAAAATATTAGACAATGAAACAAACACACACAAAAGAGTTTCCTAGAAATGACCAACATATTCAAACAACCATTGGCAGTAAACTCTAAAAAAGACATAGAAGGACTCAACATTATTTACACATATTTACTACAACCAACAACCAAATCTACAACCAACAACCACCAAACTCACAACACACTAACTCCCAACAACTGACGATAAAACCAGTGCCTCCTAAAACAATTGGCATTACTATAATATGTCAAGAGTCACTGCACACATCAATATGAAGAGTGACAGACGTTCCTGTCACATGATTGTTTATGTTTCTAATGATCTGCTGATCAGAACATCCTCTTTAATTATTTTTATAACAAGTTTTTTATCTGAATGTATGTGATAGTCTTAATTCAATGTTTTTTACAATAAGCCGTACAAGAATGAATAATTTCTTCGATTTTATACTGTATTGTTTAGCTATTTTATAACCTCACATTTCGTGAGTACGAACAATTTTATTTCTGTAACATTACTAATCAATATCATTGTTAATTCAGAGTTCCTGAAGAAGAGATAATAAATCTCGAAAGCTTGAACAGAAAAGAGAGCATTTTCTTTGAATAAGTAACCTGCCAAATACAATCCTATATATATATATATATATATATATATATATATATATATATATATATATATATATATATATATATATATATATATATATATATATATATATATATATATGTATATATTTATTTATCGACCACCATTACTTAACAGTTTTCTGAAGTTGAATTCATGAGAAACTTAGTTTTGAAGGTGACTCATGAATATGTTCCCTGTTTTCATCTTCTATACGTGAATATTGTCAGTTCAGCTTTGAAAAAGGCATGAAATAATTCCGAAACGTTAGCGAATGAAATTTCTCCGGTCCCGATACCCACAAAATCCAACTCCTGGATAATGACGAACTCTGGAACAAGCCTGGAGAATTGATAGTGTGAGGAAACTCATTCGAAAACTCTAGAGGATGTACACATCAATAGTGGGACCAATCGAACACTCATGGGGCAGTGGCATGGAGTGGAATAACTGATACAACCATAACGAGAATAGGCGGGGACACGCAATTATTATTGCTTTGAATATGCTTTAAATTACATTACGCATATATAAATGGACCCAAAACAGTTTTTGGGTCAAATTTCGAAAATACCAATATTGGCGCTCTTTGTAAAAAAAAAAGAAAATTGCCAACAGAGTTTTCACAAGATGTGAAATCCATTAACAATATTTTGAGAATTTCGTGTCCTCGCCCATCAAACTCTTTAAGATTCAAAGGATCTTATCTGAGACATGTCCCAGAACATCATGCCAAAAAATGGGTTTCATGAATGAATTCCCTACAGATCTGAGCTGCAAATGTGAATGGGACCGAAGCATCATTCCGGAGCTGAACAGAAACGCCATCGAATGGCACATACATGGCTCTTGAATAGCAGAAGGAACTGAAATAGAAGTTGGTATATGGGTCCAGAAACGTATACTTTGAGCATGGGGACTTGAAGAAAAATATAGTCTATCGAAAGAAGTGCCCCAATCAACATTCAAAGAAACTATCGCAGATAAGAGATCAACATCTGTTTGAGAGTGCAAATGAGCTGAGTTCTCACGTAATCAACTCAAAAATGGTCTGGGATTGCTAAGGAAAATCAAATGAACCAAGCATGCAAAACATGTGGATTCCGGGTACACAGGAGTGAACAGAGATGAAAATAGTGGATAAACTGGCAGAAAAGGGACTTGAACACCATTACTGGTACATGAACCCTTCTGCGAGAATAGTTATAATAAAATCTTCCGGGAACTTACAACCAGAAGAGATCCACTATATGTTTCACTTTTAGCCAAAACAAAGTCTGCATACTAAGACTGTCCAACATTGCGCGACTTCATGGCATTATACACTTAGAAGTATATTAGATGAAAAAAGAAATATTTATTCACCCAACTTGAAGCCATCTCACATCCTCAACCGTAAGATATCATAGATCGCATTGTACACACAATACAGTTTTCTTCAGCCCATGAGTGATTGTCGTGATAATTCATAATAAATTTCCTTAAAAATTTGGCTTCATCTGTAATAAGGCTTTGTCATTCGGACTTGGGATTTTCTGCGATCCTCTGTAGATACTATTGAAAGCAATTAATTGTTGAAGAGAAATCACGTGGAAGCAGTGCCACCACCCTTAGACTATAGTAAGGGTATAGGTGCTAAACGTGAAGATGCTCCAAACAATTTGAACTGGATAGGAAATAATGAAACCACTTTATCAACAGAACATTACTTTTCTGCAAATAATGAATTATATAATAGCACCGTATCTTTACTGTATGAATCCCACCTATATTCCAAACCAAACCATTCACAAACTCCTTACACTGACAGTCATTTTCATTTTTCAGTCGGAGAAATTCAATGTCCTCCTGCAGCAATGCCACTGGTATCGATGGAATAGAGAAAACAAACATTTTCTGCTAATGTTCTTAGCTGCAACTAAGGAACCGTTGACATTTAGCAGTTCTGGTCTGATCGATCAAAATCGTATGATGATATTGAGGGTAGGTATCTGAACAATGGAATTGAATTGTTGTTAACAATTTACCTCAGAGGTTGAGGTTAACCGAAGTATCAGACATGAGGGTATATTGGGGTAATGAAATATTATTCGTACTTGTAATGAAAATACTAGTTATTTGTTGAAATAGAATGCCCAGACTATTCAGTGAAGAGCGGTGTGGAGTTCTTTGGACCGCTTTGCTAGTTTCAAATTTTTTATGTTTCAAGCAAAGTTTAAGAAATTGTAAATTCGAATGGACGCCAGAATTTTTATTTAAACTAGGACAAAAATCCAAATTCCCTATTCAATAATGATTGCACATCAATTAACTTTCCTTCTGTAAATAACTACAACAATGAAACAAATACCAACTTATAACAATCTATTTACAAAATTCACATCTTTTCTAATTCCTGAACATTTGAATGCAAAATTTATTTTTAATTCCAATGTTAGAAAACTAATATCGTTTTGTTTGCTGAATCTGTCGGTTTTTTCGATGTCGGTGTACCTTGATTGTATTTTCCTTGTCTAGCACTTAGCTAAACTTTACGAAGTTGTTTGGCTCGCAATCAGGAGTACTTATAGCTGCTGGGCGACCAATCAGGTGAACACAAGCATCTGCTTCTGGTCCATCAAGTGTGTTCTCAGCGATTTAACATGGAAAACAATATTGTTTGTGTCAGAATTTGATATACAAAAATTCTATTTCTTGAAACTTGGAATATTGTCAATGCACTCCTCAACTCATTGTTGTTACAATTGAGTGTAAACACATCAAGAGATTATTACTTAAAAATTAATTGAGTATACAAATGAGTAATATCCAATACTGAAATTGAAGAATTATTTTTAATAATTCTTATGAATTAACAAAAATTGATCTTTGCTTCATATATGGAAAATACGGTTTTTTCTCTGATCTTGAGCAGCCAAGATAATTCGTTATCAACAATTAAAAATCAGAATTTGGCACAATCAAGTTTGTTGAATTTGATTTACGAAAATGACTTCAATTTCAGCGATATTCAAGAAAGGTCTATGAGAATAAATGTTTGACCAGCCGTCAAATACTTCTTCAAAAAGGTTTCTAAAAATTCAAAGAAAATTCCAAATTCCAAGTACCAAATTTATACATGAAATATATATATATACATATATATATGTATATATATATATATATATATATATATATATATATATATATATATATATATATATGATCACTTCAACCACATCAAAATCACTGCTCGGTGATTATTGTCACCAAATATGGAACCATAACAAAATATATAAAAACTCATGAAATATATATATATATATATATATACATATATATATTTTTTTTTTTTCTCCTCCAACTATATCATACCAAATACAGCGTAAGTGATATCATATATTTGTGGAACCCACACCAAATCTCGATAGAGCCCTGTCAGGACAAACAATCCAACCTGATAAGAACCGAACACCAACATTTCAATTCAATCGGACACACCACATGTGGCAATTCATAATTCTAACGAAACTCTTCAAAAATATATAATGCACGACACTGCCATTCCTAGTCAGACTGACCTTAATAAATCTAATTACTGTTTTCTCAACCAAAATGCGTAGATAACTTCAGATACTTCCTTTGTGAAAAATTATCCGACGTTCTCTTGAAAATTATCTGAATGTGACATATGTAAAATATCTACGGTCCAAACATATTTCTCAATACATACCTCCTTGACACTAATCACTGATTTGAAATCATATTCGCGGAGAAAGGAAAGTGCTCTGATTTAATAAATTATTTCAACATGGCATATTCTACTCTTTAATGGCCGACGAGCTTCAGAAAACAATATATCTCAATTGCCGAAAGATCAGAAAAGGGGCGAGAATCCCATGCCCATCGCCTTAAATATCATCGTACTGTCAGATTCCTTGCGACAGTTCTTCTTCCCTAGCCGTAATGATTGTTCCATTACCCACGGTTAGATGTCGCTAAGATTTTCAATAGGGAAGTAAATAAATTTCGAGCATAGAGCATATCAATAAGGAATGTAACAGATACATCGTTACATACTATACCATTTGTACTTGAACTTTCACGCGTACTACGCTCCGATAATAAAAACCAATCTGTCGTATCCAACTTACCAATTTTAAACGGATTGAAACATTTTGAAAAAAAAATCCAACCAACTTCAACTTATAAGATTCAATTCGGATCATCGAATCTCATCGGTATTCCAATATAAATGAGATAACAACAATATAAATGAGAAAATGCCGTCTCAACCCAAGACTGTGAACATCTATAAAATACTTCCCTTTGTTGAATATTTCATACCAAAACTCACTAATATTTTTCAATTAGATAATCTCCGTATTGTCCAACATAAAAAAACATCAAAATGGTCTCCAGCTTTCACACTGCAGAAATGTAGTAGGAAATTGCAGGTTGCACGATATCTTCACTCCTTGGATAACAAAAAAGACCTTGTGAAAGGAAAAACTCAATAATTTGGAAATGCGAAAGTTTCTCAGGAAAAAAAACTCTTAGAGAATGCTACTCACCAATAGTTCTTCTTTTTTCAGCACTGTAACAGTTAGCCACATTCAAAATATAACTTTTCTCACTCGCACAACTCCATTCAACACTCAATTAGTGTTTCTCTCTATTTCTCTCTCTCTCTCTCTTTTATATATATATATATAATAATATATAATATAATAAAAATATATATATCTTCTATATATATAATATATATATATATATATATATATATAATTCATTTAAATTATTTGAATATTTCATTTATTCAGTTGAAATAAATAACTGAATGAATGAATTATTCAAATTATTCAGTTATTTATTTATTCGCTTGGAATTGCGTACTTTAATAATATTAGGTGGTGGAGGGGTTGTCGAATGAGGACCACGAATAATTCTCCAATTTTCAGCCAACGTTTTGTTCATTATATATAAACTCCTCCAGGGCCTAAACATAATTTTAAAAGACAGATAAATAATAAATGTGAACGCGACAAGAGATTACCGTTGAACCTATGGGGTCATATGAACAAGTAAGGGAAGAAAAGGTATGGTTTCTAATGAGCTACGTAGAAAATGTTTGGGTGGAGAAGTTAATCATGATTGATAGGAGAATGATGTTTATATACCTCAACTAGAACATGATACGATACACACATCTATAAGTATAAAATATACTGTACATTTTCCTAATTTAGTTTTTTAATATACAATATTATTGTTTCACACAAGCGCACATTGACAAGGAGCATGGGGCGATAAACAAGAGGTATTTGAGTTAAACCCAGGAAAAAAGCCAATATCTTTGCGCACCTATTTGCTGGAAATTCCACTCTGGATTCATCGGGAAAACAACCCCCGAACATTACACCTATTGACAGTCACATGCCCGAGATCACCTTTCGCCAACGTACTATCAGAAAGATTTTGCTGGGTCTCAACACCAACAAAGCCTGTGGATCTGACGGAATCCCGCCGATTGTTCTCAAGAAATGTGCCCCCGAACTAACACCTGTTCTTTGCAAGTTGTATAACCACTCTTACAATTTGGGGGTATTTCCGTCCAATTGAAAAATTGCAAGAGTACAGCCAGTCCCTAAAAAAGGCAAAAAGGCCCTACCTAGCAACTACAGACCTATCGCACTGCTATCTATTATTTCAAAGGTCATGGAAAAAGCCATCAACATCGAGCTCATGAAATATCTGGAAGACTCAGGAATTGTCAACGATAGGCAATATGGCTTCCGCCATCAGAGATCAACTGGTGACCTGCTCGCTTACGTCTCACATATATGGCAGCTATCTATTGAAAAGTATGGAGAAACTTTAGCTGTGGCATTAGATATCTCCAAGGCGTTCGATCGAGTTTGGCACCAGGGACTCCTCGCCAAGCTTCCGTCTTATGGCTTGCCCCCTCAGCTGTGTTCTCTGCTCGCTAGTTTTCTCTCAAACAGGTCTCTCCATGTAGTGGTCGATGGAGTTTCATCTGACACTCTACTCATACTACTCCATGCTGATGTTCCGCAAGGATCTATTCTCGCACCAACACTATTTCTACTTCACATCAACGACCTGTTGAAAGCAACTCCATGTCCAGTACACAGCTTTGCCGATGATAGTACCCTCCATACCGCTTTCTCTTCCAGGGCCCCTATATCAGCCCGTGAAACCAGAAATGAACGAGGAAGAAATGTTAATAATATAAATATGGACTTAGCAACAATTCTCGAGTGGGGATCTAATAACTTGGTAGAATTCAATGCTAACAAAATACAAGCCGATCTCACTGTGCCTAACATAACTTTGTCAGGAGTAACCATACCACTGAAGTCATCCATATCGATGCTTGGTATTACTATCAGCAATAACCTTTCCTGGGAAAATCACGTGAGGTCCATTGCCAAAAGTGCATCCCAAAAACTTGGTTTTTTGTTTCGTGCCAAGAGCTATTTCACCTCCACTCAGCTGCTCATGATCTATAACTGTTTCCATATTTGGAGCGCGGCACCTAAACATATCCTGAGGCTATTGGATTCTGTCCAAAAAAGGGCAATTCGTCTCGTCGGTGATGCCTCGCTTACAAACTCGCTCACTTGTCTGGAACACCGTAGAAAAGTTGACAATTTGTCTCTATTTTATAGATATTTTCATGGGCGATGCTCTTCTGAAATATCAACAATCGTTCCTGCTTTGGCAGTCTCTTCGAGACTAACCCGTCAAGTTCAGTCATCACACCCCTTCGTGGTCACTTTGGAGACCTGCAGAACATCACTTTCCAAAGACTCGTTCATCCAACGAACAGCGAGGCTTTGGAACTCATTGCCTAGGGAGGTGTTCCCGAGGCATACAACCTCCAGAAATTTAAGAAGAACACCAACTCCTACCTTCTTTCCCTTGGTTCCCACGATGTTCTCTGAACATTACAGGATATCCCTTTTCGTGGGAACCGGAACATAAAAAAACAAAAAACAAAAAATTATAACATGTCTAGTTTACCATCATCTATATACAATTTTCATAAGCCTATATCGTTGGTAACAAATGTGTCTGTTCAATGACTGATTAGGATCACATTGTCTAATTCACTCACCACTAGGTGAAAGCACAAGTTTAATCATGAATGTTGTAATAGATTAGCATATATTAGATTTTGTGTGTGTATGAAAGTTTATTGTTTCATTCTTGAATTTCGCTAAAATTCAAAACTCTCTTAGAAGACTCGGTATTGTTCTACACGGCCCAAAAGGTATGTTGAATCTTACATTGAGCTGGTCCCCAAGCTCTTAATACCACTGATCGTTCACAAAGGCCACTCTGAAATGTTTTTTTTCTGTTAGTTGCTAGATTGTGGAAATTGGGAAACACCGTTGACAGTTTGGTGATGTTGGACGTTTAATGATGATGATGACCCTTTGGACTAGGGTAAAACTGATTTTGTAGCATTTGGAAGGTCATTCTCATTCGTGTTATGATTGAATTATTTTTGAGGATGGGACATACGGTGTGCTCCATCAAATTTGCGATATTTCTAGAGCAAAGCGAGGCATTACAGATGTGTCATTTATATGTCATTTGTTTTAGCAGAGTATGGGACATACAGGATGAACCATCACATTTGCGGTTTTATTATGGTGATGCATACCGAGTATTCCTAAAATTACTATTTTGATAATCATTTTGAAACCTAGTAGGTGTTTCATCCATATTGAAATATACAGGGTGTTTCACCATTTTGAAATATACAAGATGTCTCACCATATTGAGATATACAGGGTGTCTCACCATATTCAGATATAAAGGGTGTCTCATCCACATTGAGATACACAGGATGTCTCATCCATTAAGTGAAATAAGTGTGTTATTCATAATGGTTTATAGTGGTGGTGGTCCAATAGTATTTATTTAAATGGTGAATCCATATCGTGGTAATGTTTGACTACTCTTGGGAATGTTATCGATTATTAGTAATATTATATGATATGGACCCTTTTTTACAGAAGGTAATTTTCTTCTAGGGTTTTTGGGCCTGGCGGAATTTCGTGGGATCTTGGCGGTGTTTTTTGTGCCTGGCGGTATTTTCTTAGACCTGACGGAGTGTATCCTCGTGTACTGGGTAGTGTTTTCGTCTTTTTGCTGGCAGAGTCTCCTCCCGTGGGTCTGGTATTTTATTTCTGACTAACCAGTCTTTTTTTGAGTTCTTGCACAGAAGTTTTCAGATACTAGAGTATTGGATATCGGATTCCAGGTACCTGTTTCTCCGAACATTAGATCTGGTTACACTCAAGTTCTATTAATTAATTGTTGAGTCTATATTCACCTATTTTTGACTTTCGTTGTTTATTGATTATTGTATTGTTGATTTCTAGTTTAGATACTCACTTTCTCACCAACGCCTCCTCAAGAGTGTGAAGCGGAAATAAAATCGTCATCGCGCATCTCGTTATAATTGACCATCGCCTACGCCTGAGTTCACGCGTCGTTAAATTGGGTTATACGTTTACTTTGCGCTCCCATTATATTCAATTTCTGCTGTTCTCAGTATCATGATGTTTGGTGTTTATGTGTCTATCTGACAGTGTGAAACCGTTAACAATTGTAATCCAAGCCATCCTCCGAATCATTAAAATTAGTCATATTGGGATTCAATCGATTTATTCAATTTCGTTCAACACTAACTGATAGATTGTTAATGTTGAGTGGAACCTTCTGGGTATTGGGACATAAATCTATCTGGCGCCCAATTAACATCTCATTGAAACAACTACTTGTGATTGAACCACTCCCACCACCACTGTAGTGTAGCCACAATAGCCACCTGTTGAAAGTTATCAGTCTGACAGGCGAGCCTGTGACCCTTTGGAAATTTGGTAGGTCGCATTTTTTTTGGAAGGATGATGCAGTGGTGTTATCACCAAAGACTGGGAGAAATCCAGCAGGCCACCCAAAGTCCTGAAAACAATGAATAAAATTATAGACTGTTATATAAGTTAACTCGTCTTGAACAGACCGCTTCACAAATAAACAGTTCACCTATCAATATGGCGAAATTAAAATTAACAATGCCTGGTTGAAAGCATCGGAAATATATTCGGCATAAGCAAAATGGTAGTATATCCGCTGATATTTGGGATTTGATTAGTTAGATAAATGCATTTGAATGTCTGAATTAATTTCGAGGTATATAATCGAGAATATGTTTCGAATGTAGAAAACCAGGTTGGCGAGTACTGCTCGTTTTCTATGGAAGCAATGTTGGTGTGGGGTAATACAGGTTTTCATTCGGAAGAACATTTTATTTGTGACGATAATTTCTAAAACTTTTTCTAAAAGAGTCAATAGGGGAATTGGCCTGTAGTTTATGATAAAAAAATTATTTTACGATTAACATACTGGTATCACTGGTGCTCCCTTCCATTTTGCGAAAAAAATCATTGGTTCAGTTCAAGAAGTGATGGAGAAGTGTCTGATACGAAGGAGTCACTGAAAAAATCAGAAAAATAATTCACATGTAGATGTTCAATCAGTAGCTACTCTATCGTTTTAGTGCACCTCGAATAGAATTGATCTCTTATTTCTTTTTGTTGGATATGAAAGAGCAAAACACTTTCGTATTATTTTTTATGCTTCTTTCTGATTTTTATACATACCTTGCATAATCTTCCTTTATAGCAGCCTCGACAGTCTTTCGTTATGTTGAAAAGGTTCCATGATCTTTCCTAGGTCTCCACTCCTTCCGTTTTCTATGCATTTACATTTTCTGTCTTATGCTATTTATTGTGAGTCTTGACAACTGTTCATCTGATATTTATTATATGATATCCCATAAGATTGATTGTAATTAAAAAAACACTTGTTAGCTAGCTGAACACAATATTAAATGTAACCATTCCAGTAATTTCAAAAACCCAACCATCTCAGCAGTGAAAAACAATTACCCGAAAAAAAAGACCCCAAAATTGTTTACGTTAAGAAACAACTTCATTTTCAGGAACGTTTACTCAAAAATTCTTAGTAACAATTTATTTGTTTCAGGTCTCCAAATCCCTCTACGCTATTATTGCATTCTATAGAAGTTTCAACAACTGAGGGAGAAATATAGATTATATTCCGAAAATAAATCACCAAAAAAATGCAAAAAAAAACCCTTATTCAACTTCAACTGATCTGATATAGTGGCCGAATAACTTTATCACCACCAGAGCAGTGCCGAGCACTGATGAAAACTGCTTCGAGTACTAAGCACTAAGCACTCTTGGAAAGTGCTCCCAAGTCTGTGTAACGGTACGATTTTTACTGAAACCTCACATGTGAATAATAAAAGACTAGACGTTCAAAGATAAACTGTATTCAGTTACTCGTATAGCCAATCATCACTGTTTACCTTAAGAAAATAAATTTATTTAAATTCACTGTCGAATATTCTCTTCGTCCTGCGTAAACCCTCCTGCGAAAGCTCAGATCTCATCACACAGCGAGATTAGTCCCAAACCTTGACACTTGAATTATTATCTGGAAGTCCAAGTAGTTATATTTCTGCTGAATACTAGGTTCTGATCGATTCACTGGGGAATTGACATTTGTGTTCTTCAGTTGTGAGAGCCCTCGAGAGTGGCTCTGCTGGATTTTCGTTCCGGGCTTTGTGCCTAACAGGTTGATATTGTGCTCATCCAATGTGTAACGCCAATTTCATTCAGATCAATTCCGAATTATGATTGATAACAGGGGGACAGAGGACCTGAAACAACATATTCTTAGGTTAGGTTTGTATTTGGTATTGGTTTCGTGCACGTTTGACAGATGGTTGACATTGGAGATAAAACAACCTTACTTTTCCGATTTGTTTATGTTGGAGAATTGAACATTTTTACCTATTTCAAGAAGAATTCAGTAGTTGGATTACATGTGTTATTGTTTAATTCGTAGATGATCATGCCTTCATATTGTTCTGTTGTGAAATGCAATAAAAATGCATCAAAAGACGGCCGAATACGATTTATCAGGTAAATTGTACATGTTTGTATTTTTGACCCTGTTATCACAATTCCATCTGCTGTTGTATGAAATAGAAAACATTGTGAAATCTTCCAGAGAAGGCAAGCAGCCTGGATACATGCCATCAAACGAAAAGACTGGTCTGATAAGTTAACGAAATATGGTAGAGTTTGTTCCAGACATTTTCTCTCTGGTAAAGGAAAGATGTTGAATCTATTTAATTTATTTATAATATATTTCTGTGAGTCATGAAGAGATGGCCACGATAAAAATAATATTTCATTTGGCACATTTTAATAAACACGACTTCCTAATATTGTAGGAGAGCCAGCTTCCTTGAGGGAAGAAACCCATCCCGATTGGGTACCATCCATTAATATGGGATATGAAATCAATCATGGCAATAGCCATGTATGTGATAGATATAAAAGATTACAGGTATTTCATATGGATAAATTGGATATGGTGGTCTGCTGAGGCTTTGCTAACCCAAGGATGGAATTTTTCTTTGCATTTTTTAAGGATGGATTTTTGAAGGAAGTTCCTTTACGCGGCTTGTGGTAGGTGTTGACTGGTAGAAATCGTCACGCAAGAAAAAAGTGTTTTGCCCCCTCATTAGGGTATGTTGTACCAATTTATTCAATAAGCTGGGTGCCGAATGAAGTCCAAAGAAAGAATTTATTTGATGAATTATATTTTCACATTCTAACTTGAAATTCATTGTAGGATATTTGGCTTGCCTTTTTTATGAAATAAATAATTCAACCATTATAAATGTTTTATTTTCAATAATTATTCATATAATCAACATGATTTTTATCACAAGAAGTAATATATATATATATATATATATATATATATACATACATACATACATACATACATACATACATACATACATACATACACATCCATCGCACACAACACGCCATCGATATTCAATAATTATATTATACAACAAGAAAGAAATCATATTTCCTAAGTACAATGATCAAGATTATTTGGTAAACTATAAAATGAAAAAACATTAAACCAAAAAGGAAAAAAAAATACTGAAGATGCCCCTGGCCAGGTAAAACATCTATAACACTAATTCAAGTTTGATTTCAAAAAAATAATCCCAATCCCAAGAACTTCCTACCAAAAATATATATGTATATAGATAGGATTGTTGAAAGAGGACAATAACAAACTCTCTAATTATTGGCCAGCGTTTCATTTATTTACGTATGAACTTCAACAGGGACTAAAAGGACAACTAGTTGTAAGGATGTAAGAGAAAGGAATTTCAAATCAGTTGAAATAAGGGCAAGTTAGTTAGTCATCAGTATAAAAAATATAGACATTTTTTTATCAATTTGTATTTCGCCATAAAGTTGTTTGAAATAGAAATTTAACAGAATTTTCAAACAATGATACTTTAACTAGAATCTCATGTGGAAAACAAAACTAACATATATTTGAATGTGAATGTATATATAAAAACACATAGTTTCCAAAAATGGTTTCACGTGATATGAAAGGACACATTTGCAACAGGGTCTTACGATGAGGAAACAACACTACATGTCGTAAAAACAAATGTCAACTGGGTGTGATGAGACTATGCAGGGCTCAGCTGGCTTATTAGTTGGTGGCATCCAAAATGCTTTTCTACCTAGCGATGTAACTTCCTCCTGTTTTCGCATTATAAGTTATCAGTATTTTTATAGGTATGATGGTTCACCTTTCCAATGACTAAGATAGGATAATTTATCTGCTTTACATATATTCTTTTCCCCCATCCACAAGTTGCTAGATTGTAGGCTTCTAAACTTTTATATGCTTTCATTTCAGTCATTGTGAAAGCACTCTTCGTTTCCACTAAATAATTTACTATATCAGGACACATTATTTTGGGAAAAAGTGAAATATCTGTTGATAATTCTTCAGTTTTCAGAAGATAGGGATCCATGCCCAATACTGCAATTTTCTCTTTATACCGTTCTCGGTGAACATCATCTGAACTTGAATAATATTTTGTCAGGTCTATTGTCACAATATTTCACTCGAAACACAATAAAAACAGTAAAAATGTCGAATAAACGTTCTTTACCAAAGTAAACAAAGCCAAAATGTGAGGTTGTTTTACCTCCAATGTCAACCATCTGTCAAATCTGCACGAAACCAATTATGATATGAATTTTGAAAAGAACGATAGCTGTCAGAGGGGGTTATATAAAAAAAAGAATATGCTCCAACTTACTTGATGTGCGATTCCTAGTCCATGTGAATTTATCGGATGGGTGTTTGTTTGATTTTGCCAGGTTTGTTTTCATGTTGTCTGTCATTCAGTCGGAAGTGGTCGGCGTTACTCGGCCTTGAATTATCGTCTTCGTGAAGTCGTTCGCATCTGTTTTGGTTCTGATTTAAGTGGCCTGGATGAATAGTTTCATCATTCGCTGTTCATGGTACTTTTGAATGATGATTGGGATTCCTTTCTGTTGAAATTGAGGTATTCGTCGCGCGTGGGTGACGAAATAAACAAATTACACTCGTTTCCTGGTGATTGAAGGTACAGATTTTGGCCTGATGATTGGTTAGAAAGAGGCGAGTGTATCTCACACCTCAGTCCACCTATCGCAGAGGGACCCAACCTATTTCATACTTGTACCTTAAACGCTAAAGAGCCATTGACCGAGCCTATTTCACGAACAAAGTCAAATGTATGATTGAATGTTTTTGGAAAGGAATTTTTGTTTAACTTTATCGCTCAATTATGGTTGCGATAAATCCATAATGAATATTGGTTCTGGTTGATCGGTGTATACCCGTGATATAACTTTGATTCAATTTCCTGACTTCCAGGAAATCGGAAGTGAGTACTTTCCTGCTGGAATCTGATTGGCCGTTGATTCCTGCGACAGCGGTGGAGTCATGGCCCATCCACAATAGGCCGTCGGTAGTCGGCAGTCGGTCGTTGGCAGTCGGTAGTTGGTCGTTGGCAGTCGGCTGCTTAGGGAGACCCATCCACAATCGGTCGTCAGCAAACTGCTGTCAAAGTGGAGAAGCGTTTTGCGCTGTTGCTCGAAATTTTTACCATCTATATTGAGAATTCTTTCAGATCATCAAATAAAATATAATTGACACCTTTCCATCCCATTGTTTCGGCAATAAGACACGTTTCTTCTTTAAATTCATTTATATTTTGAATTCTGCATATCATACAGCCAAGAACGGCATTCCACAGGTTTTTGCAAATATGCAATGCTTAATATCTTCCTCATCGCTCTATGTTCCAAAACTTCATCAACACTTGAATGAAAACAATGTATAATCCTCAACACTACAATAACGGCAACTAGAGAAATTTTCCAGTCATTGGCAACACCGCGATGGTAATTTGTTCATGACGTAACGAGATGCGCTCTGATTTGTCAGAATCTTGCAGTCGGTAGTGCAGTCGGCCGTCGAAGATGGATTTCGCGACTGCCGACTACAAGCGACCGACTGCAAACGGCCGACGGCCAACTACCGACTGCAATTGGACATGGCTGCATAAACATACATGAAGTTCATCTTTGACTACCGACTGCCAACGACCGACTGCCGAAGACCGACGGCCTATTGTGGATGGGCCATCATGCGTACCGCCGGCAGGGTTGTTTTTTTGAATAGGTAGAAATAGGTGAATGTTTTTTGTATCCCCCTCAAACTTCCGTAGAGTTCCATTTTTGGGAGACAGAAAAGGCAAAACGTGATTACATGCTCTCTTGTGAAATTCAAAAGGAACTTGTGATATAGTGTGTTTTATCCAGACATCTTTTTCGAGGATTATTTTCCACAAGTTATATATTGAGTGAAGTTGGTGTCGATATTGTTTTTTTTGGTATTTGATGATGGTCATCAATTGAACGAGGCATTTCACTCACACTCTTCCGAGGATAATTCGGATTTCACGTGAGTACGACATTCATTAATCGACTCTTCATCGAATTCTTTTCTTAAGATTCGATAGCGAGTCTTATACGTTTCTCCTATTCTAGAACTTGCATGAGACACTAAAACAGATCCCTGGTAATTTGGTGATCGCTCAAAACCAGGCAAATTTGGTAGAAATCGATTGGAACTACATTTTCCGTTTTCCACGTTCCTGTTTTGTCTTAGAAACCCTTCGAAACTCGAAGGTGAGTAATCAATGACTGCTTTTATTGTGTTTTTTCGGGTATATGTATTTTCTGTGCGAACGGTTATCTTATTCAAAAACATAAGGGATCGATTCAGAAAAAAATTGCAGTGAATTTTGTTTTCTATGTGTTGTTCGAAATGCGGCTTTGCGACTACTGTAATTTGTAAATAATTGGGTAAGGGATATTTTTCGTTTAATTTCTTTTTTTTTAAATTAAATTGAATAAATGGGAATGGCGAGATGTGCTGTAATTTTGTAGCATTGCCAGTGTTAGGGGAAATTGGTAAAGAAAAACTGTGCACGACATTTTTCACTGGAAATTTGCGACGTTGCCAAATTGTGCAAAGGTTGGGGAAAACGCCCAGATTTTCCTAAATTATTATTGGGAACTAAATCGCTTTGGTTTCACGGTTCATACGCGTTAACTTGTTTGTTTTTATTCTTATGTATGTATATCTATATAGTTTTTGGGGTTTAACTGAGGATTTATTTGAGGATTTCATTAGTTCGGGATGTTATATACCGGTTGTCATTTATTTTGATTGGGTCAAGGGAGCACATACCGGTTATCTCACCTCATTATTATTTTTGGGGACTCCGGTCACTTAGGAGTTATATATATATTTTTTTAAATATATAAATTTTTGAAACTTGTCATCGGTATGAAGGGATAACGAGAGTTTACTTGGAAGTGGTATCTCAATGAAATGCTTTGGGACGGCATATATGTTATTTTAATTATGGGGAATAGTTGAACTATAAGTGGAGACGATATTTGACAGGATTTTATTTCCTATAGGGTTTTTTTCCCTGTTGCAAGTCATCCACCAATCTACTGGAAGCTCCTGGGGCAATCCTGGTCTCGAAATGAGATGAGTTGAGTGACGGCAAGAGTTGTAGAGTACTACACGACTATCATGGATACACGCAAGTGAAAGAACATTTGGTTTATCGTTTTCTTTGTTTTTTTAACTTTCGCCATATTATGTTAGATTAATTGTACTTACTCGAATTCTGTGCAGCGGAAATTAATACCAAAACCTTGGTCCCTTGTCAACATTTTTGTTTGTTTTATATGCGCATGCGCCTGAGCTCACGCGACGCTTTTCTCACTGCTTTCAACCCTGAGTTGGTTTGTGCTGACGGTATTTAATTTCTGCCTACGAGTGTTATGGTGCGCTGTCAGTAGAGTGTACGAATTCATTCAATGTTTTCTTGATATGCACGATTGCAATATTGTTGTCTATTTATTTTGGATTTTGTGGTCTCGTTATTGAGATATAGATACCATACGCTTCCCGAATAATTTTTATTATTTCATGTCATGCTACTCTAGTAATTCACCATTGTTGGGATTTTAGTTTAGAAGTGAACCAAATAAGGGTGATCTTGAATAAAAATTGACTTGGGTACTCGATCTTTTTTTTATTTCCAACATCGTTCGGTAAGTTAGTGATGTTGTGTGGTACTTTGGGTATTAGGCATTTTTCAAATAATTTACCTGGCGCCCATTTACATCAATTTTCAATTTAGCTATTGGTGAACCCCACCCATCTCCACTGATAAGCGTAGAGTAGTTTGTGAAGGTCACATCTGGAGCACTGATCCTTTTTATTTCTGATCACTAAGCACTTTCAGAAAGTAATTGGATTACTTAGCACTTTCCAAAAGGGTGAGACTGTTAGACACTTGAGTTACTTTTTGATATAGAATTGCTGTGATAAACAATTTTGTCCAAATAAAATAATTGTTTTTGTATTTTTTGGTTAATCACCTCGATTCGAATCCAGAACAGCAATGGAAACAGAATATTTGAGTGAAACACAATGCTTTTCACCGTATGATATATTATTCATGAGTGTGGCGTATGGCATGCAATAAAGTGGTGTGGTGGAATGAATACGACTCGCATGCTAGTACACTTAAAATCAAAACTTCATTCATTTCATATCGAATATTTTGAAGCTGTCCCCTCAAATTTTCGAATTTTGACAAATCATTATTTCCGACCCCAGAAACCCCCACATACAATTTTCATTGAAATCGGATAACAAATAAGAAATCTCGTTCACCATATTAGATCCTCCATCTTGAATTTTTACAATAGGCTTTTTCATTTAGATGACAAATGACTAACTTTGTTCACCTGTCAGACCAAACGGAATTGACGGCGAATTTTTTTTTTAGAAAATAAAATATTTCCGAGTTTTCCTATGGATAGTTGACTTGAATTTACAAGGAGAAATGAACTCACCATTAGAAAATATTCATGTACAATATTTTATCTGAGAATGGAAGTTTTTTGGCAGTATAAAATAGGTAATAAGTACTTAACCTACAAAGAAAGTTACGAACGCCAATGTATGCAGGTGCATTTGTCATGGAGTTGAATGTTGACATGATGTGAAAATACCGCCAATTTTGAACTAAGCCAATCTCAAATTGTTATTTCAAACTAACCAATGGCTATCCACTTTCCCAATAGCCAATCAGACTTTGGGTCTCAAAACGAGCGCATGCGCCTCAAAAAATCATCTAAATGAAAAGGCCTATTAAATCATAATCTGCGACCCTGAAAACCTCCAGATAGCCATTTTGAATGGTTTCGGATCATCAATGATAGAACACACGTCAGCCATATCGGAGCCGCCATCTTGAGTTCCTGTTTTTTTTTAACAAAATAAGGATCTCCGATACCAAAAATTCCCACATACTAATTATTAATAGAATCGCACACTAACATCAACACAGCATTCAATGAAACTTTCGTTTTTTTTCATGTTCGTAAAAAATCGCACGGACCCTCGGGGAATAGTTTCGCGGACCCCAAAAGTGTCCCAGTACACGCCTGAGGAGAGTCCAGCACATGGAGCTCCGCCAAAATCATAATTGATAATGCTGTCTCTTTGACGACTGGTCTGGTCAGAAGACACTACCAGTCACAGAGAGTCATACGAATTTAAATTATTCACCTATAACTGGTCTAAAGATTTCTCAATAGAATATCATAGTATGTAGAAAGTTCATTAAACTCACTTCGCAACGCAAAACATTGAAAACAATGCTTATATCATCACTGTAATCTCTCGAATATGCATAATGTAGGGATACAGACGCGTTCGGTAGTTCTTGGGGGTGCTGCTTGCCACTTTTTCGTGTTTCAAAAACATTTATAGATTCATAGGTCAGGAAAGGCGTGGTGCTCAGTAATCCCAAAAAGTTCTCTGGAACACTAAAGTGCTCGGGAGCACTTTTCGAGATTACTAAGCACTAAGCCTTTTCGTGAAATGGTCGAAGCACTAAGCACCCCACTGAGCAAGAAACATACCCGGGAGGTTTATTAACGTTTATTTCTTGTACCCGTGACGACGTTTCTGAGGAAACATAATTTACAAGTTATGGAGACGTAATATCGTGATGTTATTATAAGCACTGTCACTAATACGGCCCGAAAAATCATCATAGCTTCATTTCGTATCAAACAAGCTCTGAGACATCTTTGAAACATCTTGGTGTTTTATTTATAGCAACGTGTCTCATTTATATCTTTCGGATGTTTTGGTTTCAGAACATTTCAATACCATGGGGAAGTCGAAGATACGTTTCGTGGGTAGACATATGTCGTAACTAATTCGTTGCAAAAACGAGTCACCAATGGAGCTAGCACGTTAATGGTTTCCATTCTGTTTCCTGTCATTAGGAATATTAACATTCTCTGTGAGTTTTCATCTGGTCTTTTGTAATGTCTTTGTCTGCTCTGCGGTTGACCTTGAATAAGTCGAGATATTCCATTTATCGTTAGTCCTGCCGGTTTCAGACTACTTAGTGGGTTTTTTTTGAGTGATCAAATTATTGATGGTATTCATCACCTATCAACAAGAAAATCAACATATGAAAAAAAATATATGTATCACATCAGCATATTGTTTTCTACTAGGCGGGTGATTAATAAAATCAGAATATGATAGTTTAATTTGTTTGTGGCATCAAATTTGCTACAAAATTTGCACCCTAATTCCAAGGATCAACAGGAAATATCCTTAAGACGAATGAAAACTATATATATATATATATATATATATATATATATTATATATATAGACATATTTATGACCCCAGGGATGTCTATTTCATCATGGACAATGAGAAAATACATTTGGATTGATGTATCACAACTCTCAACTTCAACATGGATATGTAGGATCGACACAAGCAAATACGCTATGAACCCTTATTATTGAACTCATGCGAGGTAATGAAAAACACTTCTGACAGCATTGCTAATGAAATATTCCAATACATATATTTTTAGGTACCGTACGGAAAGTTTCGGATTGTGTATTCAATAAAAAATTTCAGAAGCTTGTAATACCGTTACTCCGGAAATGATTAGAGCTTCCAGTATTCGCGCGCTGATTCGGCGACTTGATGCATGTGTGGCAAATGCTGGCCAACATTTTGAATAATTTCTGTAGTATAGTGTATTATTCAAAAGACAGATGACCTTATACATTAATATTTCATTTGTATTTTTATTTTCCATAATTCTGCATGCCATTCTAGCTACCATGATACATCATTGAATGAGAAATGAAAACGACTGTAAGTTGAACCAAAACAAACATGGGGGTGGAATTCGAAAAACAAAAGTTAGGTGTGGTTTTTCGGGGGTTGTTTGCCAGGGGGTGGATTTTGCTATGCTGCATGAACAAGCTTATGGTCTCCTACGACACGTATTTTTTTTCTACAAATAACTGAAATATCTGCTGGCGTGAAAGCTCTGGGACATCCGGTATATATATATATATATATATATATATATATATATATATATATATATATATTGTTATGTTAGGAAATGTTGTAAAATAATGAAACTTATAATTATCATTATTATTAGTAGGAATTTTAGTTATCGTCGATAATGCTATGTTTTTTTGCAATTTTCTTTACCTTTTTACTATTATCGAATCTCATACTATGCTCCAGTCGATGCATATGTATCAAGAGGGCAGTCCTGAAGTAGTTCTATTATCGAAAGTATGTGACCAACGAAATATCCAATTAAAACCTACAATTAAATCATATCAAATCGAAATTTATAGAAATCATTGAATTTAAAGTAGGATCAACTGATATATAAGTTTTGAACATCCTGTATGACAATTCACATCAACAGGAAACCAACCAATGGGGTATCGAGAGGGTTTGTGTGGGAAAAGTGATGATATATGAAAGATGTGTTAGCAGAAACTGTAAAAATATAATTTTATACGAATTTGTAAATAGTATGTAAGATCTAGAATTGGATTTCATTCATGAAATCATTAGTGGTAATTAGAATAACAAATAAGTAGGTAGGAAATGACACAAAATTCAAAAATCTGTGAGAAAATAAAAAAAGAGGTGTGTTGCCATGAGAGAGGATAACAAGTTTGGAGAAGATTGAAAAAAGTTACAAAAAGGAAGCCAAGTATGATAATTTGGAAGAGATTTAAAAGACAATTTGAGAAAAAACGGGTTAATTAAATCAAGGAAAAATCATAATAGATGGAATAAGATAGGTGAGTAAGGTTCA